>VMDO01010086.1:0-18194 GCA_007922755.1 Pedetes capensis
TAAATGTGGCTTATTTCTTGCAGTTTTATGATTTACTTATTTGCCAAATATTAGGATTTGGTTTCACAGAGCACCCTTTTGTATATCCTGAGTTTGCAGACTGTGATCCATTAATGACATTTTTGAGTGTTAAGAGCTTTCAGTGTTTAAAAAAGTATGGGAAAGGCAGGTGTGGTGGCGCATGCCTATAATCCCAGCAACTCACAGGAGACAGATAGGAGAATTGCAAGTTTGAGGCCAGAGGCAGCCTGTGTAGCTTAGTGAGACCCTGACTCAAACAGCAAAAAAGAGGCTGGAGGTGCAACTCAGTGCACCTCTAGAGTGCCTACAAAGCATGCGTGGTGCCCTGGCTTCAACCCCCACCCCAGTGCTGGGCAGGGGAGTATGTGGAAGAGGTGTCTGTCACTGTGATGCTTGCTTCCATCTACAGTGTAAACCAGCAGTCTACACACATTGCTCATTCTGTGGTCCCTGTTGGCAAGGTCAATTTAGTGAGAACCCTCTCTTATGTCTGTTCTTATTAATGTTAAAGTTTTATGTGCATGCTACTGTACTCTCATATAGATAGTAAATTAGGCACAAAAGTACAAATGGGTGGAGAATGAGATTTTTAAAAAAGACATGCTTAAATAGACATTTTAATGTAGTCTTACCCTACAGTAGACCATCTTGCAGGCCACTGGTGTAGACAGAAATTGCTAAGTGTCCTTGGGTGGGGGGAATCACTCCTAGGACACATGGATGGGGAAGGAGTTAAGTGAGAGACATAAACAGGACTCAGGTCAGGGTTTACGGGAAGGCAGAGTTGGTACTATCAGTTTGGTACAAGCAGGGTGAGGAATTCATGAATATCTGGAAATTTACCACATGACCAGCAACTTTCTTTTAATGATCAGAACTGCTAAAGAGGAAGAAAGAGCTGTGGGAGAACAACAGTTTGTAGTAGGAGAAACCGGAGGTATCGAAGTGGAAGGGGGTGAACCGACCATATCCTAAAGCCTCTCATGCCCAGGTCCACTTCAGCTTTTTCTCTGCTGTTATTCATGGGTACCATCAAGTCAGGTCTGACTCCTAGTGGCCCTGTGTACAACAGGACAAAACCCTACTCAACAGTGGGTCATATACATGATCTTTTTATATTTGAGCCCATTGTTGCAGCCACTGTGTTTCTTCTCGCTTTGAGTCGTGCTACATCAGCAAAAGGAGGTCCCAGGGGCTGCACTCCATTCTCTTCATTAAGACAAACGCTACTTTGAGAGGCAACTCTTCCACAGTCATTCCTTGAATGCCTTCCAGTGTGTGTGTGGGGGGGCGTGCTCATTTTCCCACACTGTATCCGACAGTGCTTCTCTGCTATTCATGGGGCTTTTAATGGCTAATTATTTCGGGGTATGCTGCTGGGTTCTTCTCCCTAGTCTGGAAGCTCAGTTGAAACCTGTCCGCCATGGGTGGCCTTGCTGGTATCTGAAATACTCTTGGCATAGCTTTGTTCTTCAAGCTCTCACAGCACAACAAATACATGGGGTGGGGGGAGCCTTTTCACTATAATGTTGTTATTCAGGAAATGGTTTATTTTCTTCCACATGTTTTTCTTATAAATCATCTGAAAGGAACAAGGGTCAAAACTAATCTTCGAGGAGGTAGAAGAGACCTTCCATGTTCTCGTATTTACTTTCAAACGGCACTTTTCTTTCTCTGTCCTGTGGGAGGAGTTAGATTTGAAGCGACTGCCTAAGCTGGCTTCCGAGGTCAGTCTGGCATAAGGAGTGGAGAAGCAGCTGCACAGCTATCTGTGAGAGGCAGATTTTCTTCCCTTGGACAAGAGAGAGGTTTTAATTGATTTCAGTTCACATCTCTTGTCCTATGAGTGCTGGAGAGCAGTATATTTTGAACTAGGAAGAACATCAATTATGAATGCGCCACAGTACTAACTTACCCTGTGCGTGTGTCCTTGAGCATAGCCACGGATGTAACTCCATTGTGCTCCTGTGCTCACCCAGGAGTCAGGGTTTTCCAGTCTAGATGGGCACGAGCGCTTGTAATCCCGGTGACTTGGGGGTGGAAGCAGGACGATCGCAGGTTCAAGACCAGAGCCAGCCTGCATAACTTAGACTCTGTCTCAGTATAAAATAAAAAAGGGGTTGGGGGTGCAGCTCAGTGGCAGGGCACTCACAAAGTATGGGCGATGCCCTGGCTTCAGCCCCGGTAGTACTGCCAAAGAAAAAGAAAAAAGATTTTCTAGCCTTATGTTTTCCTGAGCTTATCTTTTAAAGATGCGATCTACAGCATTTACTCAGTTATAAGGTTGCTGTTGACAAGAGGAGGAGCGCATAGAAACTCTCGTGATGTGGCTCCTCCTCCCCTCAGGGCCCCTTGGTGTCCCCTCTGGGGGATCCGCTCACCAGCCTTGTGCTTAGGAACGGAGCTTAGCCTGTTGTGCTTGGCTGCTGCTGCTTCTCTGCTGTTCTGTGCTGCTGTAGCCTGGAAGCATCTCTGGACTCCCCAGTTACAGAGGTTTGAGACTTTGAATTTTTTTCTCTTTCAAATGTAGGCAGTTTCTGCTCCTCCTTCCTCTCCTGCCAGGGTGGTTGTATTCTCTCTGTTGCTAGAGCACTAACCGTAAGGATGGCCAGGGTGGACTGGACATGTTTTCGACCCCAACACTCTCCGAAGCACTTGGTGTTGACTTATTGCGCTCCCCTGCAGTCCTGTGAGGTAAATACTGCCATCGTCCCTGATGTACAGAGGGGATGAGGTGAAGTAACTGCAGCACAGCTCGGGCCCTAGAGTGAGGAGCCAATTCCAGCACCCGCGCGGCCCCTGGGAATCACGGCCCTTACTCCCTTCCCCTGAAACTGGGCTATTGATAATGGGTTGTGGTGGGCAGGAGATCCTGGCTTGTAAGCTCTTAGTAAGCGTTAGCCACCACCATGACCCACCCTCAGGTTCATCATAATCCATCCAGAGAATCAGATGAAAGCCTTTAAACCAGTAAGGCAGCCTCACAGGACGGTGCACGTCAGAAATCAAAGAATTGCTGAGCTGTACCTGCCTCTCCATGCAAATTGAGTGGCAGAGTGAGAGGAGAGACCAGGAACCGGGAGCCTTTTTCTGAGGTGGGACTCAGGTAAGGCATTTCCGGTAGGAAGAGAACATGTTTCCCATTGCACCTGTCGCCTCTCTTCTCATCCCGTTTCACCTTCAGGAGGTGAGGTGAGGGGCGACAGAGTGGAGGGAGAGGGTGGTGAGAGAGAAAGTGGCCACCAAGTACGTGCGCAGAACCCACTGCAGCCTTTAATTAACGCCTGCAGCCTCTGCCAGCCGGAGCCCTTCTCGTGGTAAGAGGCAGGGTGCCTGTCACTGTCCCTAGAATTATTTGTATAACTTGGCAGCTATTTCCCTCCGACGCTTACCAGGCGGGGTTGGGTTATAAAGATGTACGAGAGGAACCGCTGAGGTTCAGGCACTTGTGTTCACTGTTCAGCTGAGAGCCACTTAGGCTGTTCTTGTACAAATGCATTAGATTATGGTTAAGCAGCTTATGGACATAAAAACACATTAGAACTTTACAGCACTCTATAAATTATAGTTTTTGCAGCATTCACAGCCACAATGCTAGGTAATTACATTCATTAATCTACTACTAAGAGCACATAAAGTTGCCTCCCGAACAGTCCTGTATGTGTCAGTGCTCAGCTGGGAAGGAGGGCTGTGCCCCTCCTGCTTTCCATCTTCCCCTGCTCCATTAAGCCATGTGCAGGAAGGTTCGGGATGTTACGCCCAGGGATCACTTACTCAAGTCCAACAAACCCATTGTGTGCTTTTGTTTTTAGAGTTAGACTCGTGCAGAAGGTCTTGTGGATAATTTTTTTTTTCATGGTGAACTGTACCTCCTAACAATTTTGTATACATTTATTTTCTTTTTGGATAACTTTTTTCATGGTAAACTACGCCTCGTAATTAATTTGTGTGCATTTATTTTCTTTTTGGAAATGGACAGATGTCTCATTGAAAAGCCAGCAGGGGTAAAGCAGTTGAAAAGAAATTTACAATGGAATCAGTAGCAAATGGTTTTTCAGATCTTTTTGTCTATCTCTGGGGATCATTAACAGGATGGTCTTTTACTTTGGATCTACCAGGAATACAAATTATTACTCTCATCCCGTGCCAGATTTTCCCAAAGGGGAAAAATGACTTTGTGCCTCTGCCCTGCTTGTTCTCTCTCCCACCCCCTCTCCCCTCCCTCCCACCCTTTGTCTTTCTTTCTCTCCCCCTCTCTCTCATTTACATGTTTGATAAATTATAGAAGGGAAATTTTAGGCGGAAATGCTGGAACTTTACATGGTTTTGCTATTATTCCAATGATAATATTATTTCAAGATAAATAGACTAAGTGATTTGCCTATCTTTACAAACAAAATATAGAAGTGTGGAAACACTGAGCCTCAAACTGCTGTGTAGGTAGCGGGCAGTGCTCGCGCCGGCTCTCAGGCTCCTTATTCAGTCCTCCTCACATTTATGAAGCCGTGTACTCTAGAGCCATGCAGCTCTGCATTAAGTGGGTGTCCTTGGGAATGTTAATTAATAATAAAGATGATTAACTTTGATTGAACTTCTAGTGTATTCCAGGCATTATATTATTTAATCCTAACAACCACTTTATAAATTAGGTGTTCTTATTAATCCCATTGTATATATGAGAAATATGAAGCTTCACAGACTTTTGTGGTAATTAAAAGATGTAGTCCACGTATGGCCTGCAGCCATAGTCCTGTGGCATCGGATCCCGTCCCATCTCAGAAGCTAAGCAGGGTCGGGCCTGGTTAGTTTTTGGACGGGAGACCACCTGGGAACACCAGGTGCTGTAGGCTTGGGAGAAGGACCCGGCAACCCACTCCCAAAAACCAATCCGCCATTGAAAACCCTATGAACAGCAGAGACGCACTGACAAAGTGTCTCACCTGTTGTATATAGGGTCGCTATGAATCGGATACCCACTCGATGGCATCTAACAACAAACAGCGACGAGTACTGTATGTGGTATGTTGTTTAGCACACCCGATAAACACAATCTTGTGTGTGTTTCGAGAAGAGATTGCACCATTAATCCTCAATGCCAAGTGTAACCTTGTATAATGACTAACCATTTCCCATTTTAATGAATAAGAACCTGTTTGTGTTAGCAAGGAAGAGAGAGTTCTCATTTGTCGTTTGTCACCTACTGTAGTCTGCTTTGTGCTAGGAAATGGCCCTGGTGCTTTCCACGGGTTCCACTCCCCTTCACACTCTGTCCCCGCATTCCAGGAGGAGGCATGTGTAGGAGGGCCTGGAGATTTGCTCACGGCCACAGAGCCCCACATGGCAAAGCCAGGCCCCAGACCACTGCAAAGGCCAGCAGAGCACCTGCTTGGGGCAGGACTGCACTGGGCAGAGGAGGAGGTGGGAAGCAAATGAGTGTGGGCATGGCGGAGCAGCCTGCTTTGCTGGGATGGCTTCTCTTGGGTGGGGCAATCTGTGAAACTGACGGACTCTGTGCAGACAGGAGTGGGGATGGAAGGAACCTGGGCTTTGTGGACAACACAGCAACCCCAACTTTTAGGGTGGGGAGCAGAGGGCACATCTTCAGCAGGCAGGATGACACTGCTCTCCCTTGAGGAACTGAGCATCGGGGCTGCCCACAGCGCTCGATGGTGTCCGTGTCGTAAGGCTGGGTGACTGTGGGAGGACAGGTGGTTGCTCTGCGGTAGATCAGTCGTCTGAGGAGGGGACAGTAAAATTGCAGGGTGCTATCAGCCTCAGCATCTTGTTTCTAGCCTGGCTCTTCCCCCTCCAGACAGCACAGCTGTCATATTGGATTATGATTGAAATCAACAGGGCCCACTTGTCACCAGGGCAGGGCCCCTGCCATCTATGGATGAAGTGTGCTAGCGATAAGATGGTCACTGGATGCAGGAAAAGAGACAGTGTCCTCTACATACGCTGCCGTCTAAAGTATGGTTTAAACCAGAGGCTCAATTTTTGCCCCTGAATTGATTTCCTGAGCAACCCATCTGCTCAAGTGCACACCTTCAACCCGCACCCAGCAGGCCTGGCCTTTATCATCTCGGGTCCTGCAGCGCAGCTCTTGCTTGCCGCGGTATTGATGTCAGCCTTAACAGCCGTCCTGTGTATTGACTCCCCTACCGATTATGAGCGTGTGTGCTGTTGCCAGTTCGTTTAGTGAGTAGTTACCTTTCAGAGGCTGTGATGGGGATTTCAGCATTTATGAATGTAATTTGCTGAGCTTGTGGTGGCATCAATAAATCCTCCCTGGATGGAGAAGGGCTGCTTTCCCTACGTCCAGATGACATCTTCCAGCCGGCTCTCCTCATGGGCCGAAATGCCAATGCCATAGCCCTTGCCTCTGTGTGAGAGAACAGAAGGACATTGTGTAGCGATCTGTGGGCACAGGTTCTCAGATGTCTACCTGTGAAGAGGACATAGAGGATGCTGGGGGCAGGGGGAGGCATGGGGGGTGTTCATTGTAACTTGAAACTCTGCTGAATTTACTGTGGACAGCACTTACAGAGACATTAAAATGCTGCTTCTTAACAGTGGAAGAACATTTCCACAAGGGGCTCACATTGCTTTCAGTGAATCTTTGTGGCTTATGTTTTTATATAGCAATCATTTTCTCAAATCAGACATCCCTATTGTCTATTAGGTAAACACAGAGAGCATAGATTATGAGTTAAAAGTATCGACAGCATTTCAAGTGCTATCTGAGAACATTTAATTCAGTTTAATTTTGTGATAAATCTTGTGTTTAATCCTCTGGTTACTCTGTAATCATGTCTCTATTGATCTTTTCTGAATGACTGCCTGCAGTTTAATAAACTTTGCCATTAACCCAGAGCTTCTAAAGGGAGAGATTGATTCCATTATCAAATCTGATAGAACCAATATGTACCTAAACATCACTAAATCTATCTATAGGAAGCCTTGGTATAGAGAGAAGCCTGTGCTTGTTCAGGAAACTGGGTAAGAATCTAGACATCTTTGCATGCCCTAATTGTTTCAGAGTTGGCATCTGATTCCCTCATGCAAACTGACACTGCCTTTTATCTCTCAAGTCAACACAGTAGCCAGCTGAAAGGACATTTTCTTTTCTTCCCTCCATCACGATTGTGGTGTCTAATAATTTATTCTCATCTCGGAGATAGCTCGAGGAGTTTGCTTGGTCTCTGTTTCAGGTCACTGGGTCCATCTTAAGAAGCTTTTTGTGTCTCTGCAAACCTGCAGGATAGTTCAGTTTTATTTTTACCCATTCGATGGGAAAGGAAGAACATCCTGTCTGGATGATTCCTGAAATAGAAGACATGGGAGATGGAGTGAGAGAGAAAAAGAGAGGTAGAGCAAGAGAGCGTGAGCGCATGCTCTAGAGAGCAGAGTTGAGTCACAGGCTGACGCTGTGTGAGCGAGTTCCAACACCTGAAGAACTTTCTGGGAAACCTTTCTAGGTGTCTCACTTAGTGATAGGGTATTTGCAATATGTGCTAAACAGGAATTTCTGTCTTTTGCACCTGTGGGTATTTATAGGTTTTACCCTTATCCATTAATATTTATTGAGTCACATCAGCAGAATATGTGGAATTCAAGGTCTAGAATGTTTGTAGAGCTGCTTATTTTTTTTAAGGTCAGAAAGATGTCATTCTCTGTTGCTTTTCACTCCTGAAATAAGATAGTGTAGATTGTTAGTGTAAAGAAAAGCCAAAGCTTTTATATCTGTCTAGATTTTTATTCCTGATTTGAATCCTCTAGAAAGAGTCCATATATTTGACACAAGAGACACATAGCCTTTTGCTAATTGTATAGGATTATACAATGAGAATGCTGAAGTTTTCTACAAATAAAAGCCCAAAATCCTAACACGAATAGGGCCATATATGACCTGGTGTCGGGGGTTGAAAATAGGATTAAGACCATGGGAACTCTGAGTATGTTGCTCACGTGTTGATTACCTGACTTTGGGAGGTTGTTTGCCAAGCCTCAGTTTCTTCACTTATTGAATAACAATCATGTTGCCCATTGCATAGAGTTACTAGGAAATCCAATGAGATGACGATCTTAAAAGATATTGTAAGCCCCTTTCAACTCTGAAGTGCTGTACAAATATTAATGCTTATGAAGAATCGTAAATTAGTCCCTACTTTATAGTTAGAAATGGCCTGCCTCTTCAGTAAGCTCATATCTGTTTCTCAAATCAAAACCCAGTTGGAGCTGGGCATGGCGGCACATGCCGGTAATCTCAGCCCCCGGGAGACTGATGCAGGATGATCACGAGTTCAAGGCCTGCCTGGGCAACGTAGCAAGATCCTGCCTCAAAATAAAAATCAAGTAATAAAAAAGGACCAGAGATGTAACTCATGGGTAGAACGCTTGCGTAGTCTGCACAAGTCCCGGGGTTCAGATCTCCAGTGCAGAGGCATGGTGGTTGTGGAGAACTCCAGCTAGGACAAAATAATGTGAAGAGTACACATATGTGAGAAATCTCATAGAGATGTTTAAAGCATGGGAAAATGTGACCATGAAGGTCACCTTCTACTGAACTCCAGGCTACATTTGTTGAGCATTTTCTGTCCTCAATTGCTTCCTTGGGAGAAGGACCTGGCAACCCACTCCCAAAAAGCAATCAACCATTGAAAACCCTATGAATAACACGGAAACACTGACAATAGTGTTTCATTTGTTATACATTGGGTCGCTATAAGTCAGATACTGACTTGACAGCGCCTAACAACAACAAATAATTTCCCTGGCCTGCAGCCGCACCACTGTGGCGTCGGATCCCATCAGATCTCGGAAGCTAAGCAGGGTCGGGCCTGGTTTGTACCAGGATGGAAGACCGCCTGGGAACACCAGGTGCTGTAGGCTTGGGAGAAGGACCCGGCAACCCACTCCCAAAAAACAATCAGCCATTGAAAACTCTTAAGAATAGCAGAGAAACACTGACAAGACTGTTTCGCCTGTTGTATGTGGGGTCACTATGAGTTAAACACTGGCTTGATGACACCCAACAACAACAACTAATAGCTTCCCAAGATAATAACATTAGAGAAGTTGAAGAATGTAAGAGATGATCTGATGGAGGCCCCTAAATTTATAGATATTTAAATAAATTGGTCTCTGCCCTTGAGAAGTCAATTGAAGTTAGAGAAAGGATGTAGCAGTTGTTGTTGGAGTAGGACGAGGCATGTGTACACGTATTCCTATTGCTTCTCTGCATTGCATGGCCTGCACATCTCCAATGGCTACAGTTGTGTGAGAAAGTTACAGGATTATTATTTATCTAATAGTTGTACAACAACAGCAATAGTTATTTCATTCCTGCAGCTGTACCACTAAGGCGTCCAATCCCGTTAGGTCTCGGAAGCTAAGCAGGACTGGGCCTTGTTAGTCCTTAGATGGGACTTAGATTAGTCCTTAGCTGGGAACACCAGGTGCCGTAGGCTTGGCAGAAGGATCCAGCAACTCCCAAAACTCAACCCACCATTGATAACCCTATGAATAGCAGAGAAGCACTAATAATACTGTTTTGGCTGTTGTACATAGGGTCACTCTGAGTTGGATACCCAGGATACCGACTCGATGGTACCTAAGAACAACAACAATAACAATAGTTATTGCATAGTTCTCTAGGAACCTAACAGAACCAGTTGAAAAACTTAGGCCATAAAAGTACCATCTTCCAACCATATATACTTCCCAGTAACCTATACAGAACTATATTTATATTCAGAGCCACATGGCACAGAGGTTGCTTTTTACTGCCACTTGTTGTTGTTGTTGTTAGGTGCTGTCGAGTCGGTATCCGACTCATAGCGACCCTCATAGGGTTTTCAATGGCTGACTGTTTCAGGATTGCCTTGGGAGTGGATTGCCAGGCCCTTCTCCCATTTTTGTGGTGCTGGGAATTGAACTCGGGACCTCAGAGACTGCAGCACAGTGCTCTACCAACTGAGGTAAATTCCAGCCCGCTTTACTGCCACTAAATAGTCCTAAAGATTAAACTACCTTTCATAAAATTGTTTTTATCTGCTGAATGGACAGAATATGGCCCCCCACCCCCCATCCATGTGTGTAGTGGGGGGGGGCGGGGAGAAAGTGGGGGGACAGGTATGGATTGATTGGGACTGGGATTGCGCTCAGCTGGTAAAACTTTGCTCTGTAGTCTCTGAGGTCCCAGGTTCTGAGGTCCCAGCACTGCAAAAATGGGAGAAGGACGTGGCAGTCCACTCCCAAGGCAATCCCGAAACAATTAGCAATTGAAAACCCTATGAGGGTCGCAATGAGTCAGACATGACTTGAGGGCACCTAACAACAACATAGACTGATTGATTTCACTATCCCCAAACAGGCATGTGTGGGAAGTATTCCTCGTTCCCAGCCAGCACCTCTGATTCTAGGACAGCACAACCAGACTCTAACCAAGGTCAGGTACCAGGATGTTTTCTGCAACCTATTAATGCAGATTTGACTTCTTCAATGCCAGAGCTAGAAGGACCTATTGGTGGTCTTCCTTTTTGTCTCCCTTTGTAAGATTCTAAAATCACATCTGGAAACTTCCCCCCTTTATTCTCAGGAAGATTAAGGGAAAGACAGGGTCAGAACTGGTACAGCATGGAAGAGAGAAATGGAGTTCTCTCCCATGGACACAAATCCCAATTATTTTTGCTTTCAACTCCTGCTAGTTCCATTTCACTTTGCACCATATCTTTTCTTAATTAAATTAAACATCTGTGTAGGGTCAGGTAACCATAATTTAGGTTGGACTCCTGATAGCTATGTTACCTTCTCTGTATTTTTGTTCATAATGATCATGGAGACTTGGAGGTCACCTAAATGAAAGCTAGGTTTCCAGTCTCTCTTCAGAACTCCTCCATGGCAGCGAGGCAACCATTTAATCCTTGTCACTTACTGTAACTTCAACAATATGGGCAAGCTAATTGCTGACCACTGCTAGGGACATTGGTTATTTAAAATGAAGGCATGATGATGTGGTGGGATGTGTATATAGGGAGAGGATTAAGGAAGAAAAGGAAAATGTGTACCTTATTCCTAATTGAATTAAACATCAGAACATGAAGAGGTTTTCACTGGCTAATCAGGTCCACGTCAGAATATCTGGATGACAGCAGCCATCACTCCTGAGTTGTCTGAATAGCAAGGTACTAAGACTTGGTAAGTGGTAATTTGGACTTGGTATCAAGCCACAAAGAAGATGGCCAGACCTGACAGTTTTCATTTTTTTGTCTTCTCTTGGATTTAATAGGGTAATTTATGTTATCTCTATAGGCATCTAAGGAGGCCCATCTATCCAGGCTTCTTTAGCATACAGGGACACAGTAATGTTTTTTTCCCCAGAATATAGATGTGGGAGTATTACCAGAGACAGGGTCTTTAACATGAGACAATAGGAACAAGACAGAGCAAGCGTGTGGAAGCACAGGCCAGGCTTTAACTGGGGCTCTGGTTGTGAGCAGAAGGGAGTCAGCACTGACCAAGGAGAGATCAGGCTGCTCTCTGAACATAGGGAGATTCGGAGAGGCATCTTTTCATTAATTTTCTGGGGTAAGCTAAGGAGCAGTCATCTTGCTTAAAGGACTTCAGGTGCTGCAGCTGCTGAAAGAGTGTGAAGGAATTAGATAGAAGAAACTTTCAGCATGCCTTCAGCAGATAACAAGCCAAGAGCCCAGGAGTTTATCTGTCCTCTGCCCTCTTATGGTGGTCCCTAACGGTCTCAAGAGTATTGTTAGAGAAGTTTGAGAGGCCTCAGGTGGAAAGCTGAAAGAACTAAGACAGGTGCATGGAGGATGGTGATTTGTAGCAAGGTGGAACAGTCTCTATTTGAGAAGAAATACTGATGACAGTGATGTTATCCTGTTTCTCTAATTTAGTCTGAAAACAGCTTACTTCATGCCTTGTGCTGTGTTCTGGAAATGACAGGTCATAGCGATTGTCCTTATAGTTTGTTGTTGTTAAGTGCTGTCAAGTGAGGTCTGACTCATAGCAACCCTATGTACAACAGACAAAACACTCCCTGACACTGCACCGTGCCCGGCACTACGTCAGTGCTCCTCTGCTATCCAGAGGGTTTTCAGTGGCTGACTGTTTGGGGATTGTTTCAGGAGCGGGCTGCCACTCCTGTTTTTGTGGTGCTGGAGCTTGTACCCAGGGCCTCAAAGAGCACAGAACATCACTGTACCAACCGAGCTAAACCCATCCCCTGTCGTTATGGAGTTAATTCTATGTACTATCAGCAAGACCCAATTATTATTTTTGTTACACTGTAATAAGTATAGTAACTCTTTTCCCCTCTTTTTCATGAAAAGCCTACTCAAAAAAAGAATAATGGCTGTGCTGATTTATTTTCTCACCAACAGTATACAAAGCCTTCCCTTTTCTCTTCAGTCTCACCAATATTTATCCTTTGTCTTTTTGATAATACCCTTCCTGACAGGTGCAAGATTATAGCTCATTGTCATTTTGATTTGCATGCCCTCAATGATTACCAACGCTTAGCACCTTTCACATATCCGTTAGCCATTCCTACGTCTTTGGAAAAATGTCTACTCAGATCCTTTAAAAACGAACACATATTTGTTAATAGAAAAGAATAATGGCTAACACAGGGAGCATTATTAGGATTACACATGCTCTCAAACGTGTCTGCTACCTTGGTGGATTAGGTTTGACTGGGTAAAAAAGCAATGGGAATTTGAGAGCTCTGCTTGTCTCTCAGGTTAGCAGACCTGGCCTCCACTTTCAGAGGGGTCTGAGAATGATATGGTGCGCCCTTCCTGTCTGGTTTCTATTATTCCCTCTTCTTTCGTGTGGGGCCTCTCGTCCTCTCGCACTTGCCCTTTGTGTACGCCATTGCCCTTCAGCCCTCCCTGATGAGATTTTCTGCCTCCATCATGCTGTGCTCAGCTTTCAGAAGGTAGCTTGCTATAGAGGAGTTAATTTTTTTTTAAAGTTTCCTTTTCGTCATGCTGTATTTCTCAGATTATCTAGAGGGACTGTAATCCAATTTCAGGAATCCTTCAGGGCTGAGAGCCTAAACTGTTTTAAGCAATAGCATCTGGTTGCCAGGGACTCAACCACTTTGAGCGTGTTAAGGTCTAACAGCAGCCAACTCTCAATTATCTATAGGAATGGGAGGCTGCTGGATGCTCTCAGTTCTCGGAGTGCAAAAATCTCACTTCAGCGCTTGGTTGTGTTCTCATCCTGGGATCAAGCTCAGGAGAGCTTCTGCGTGGTTGCTTTTGTGTGCCATTTTGAGACCTTTTGCCCACCTCTCCCTTATTTTATGTGTGTCATCTTGCACTAAATATATTTTAATAAGCTTCAGCAATTTTCACATGTAGGAAAAGTGAAAATTTATTTATGCTTTCTGTCTTTGCCTTTTGGTGAATGTGCCCATGAGAAGGAGATGTGGCCAAACAGGTAAGCCCATTACCAAGAGGAAAGATAAGAAAACTTTCCAGAGGGTTAGCCCCCACCAGTAACTGAGAACTGGAAGTGAAAACAGCACAGTGTGGATTCCACTTTGTCCTTGGTGACACTGAGCACCCACCCTGCTCCTCAGTGGAAGTTTCTTGGCCACATTTGGACTCCCGCTAGTCCTAGAGCATGGCTATCTGTTAATGTTGGAATCTGAAGGACAAGTTCCTTTGAATTGACACTGAACGTAATGATATGCCAGTCGGACATGATGCCAGGGGGTCCCCCTTTTTTTTTTTTTTTTTTTTTTTTAGCAAAACTGCTTTAATTAGGTAGAATTAACATAATAGTAAACTGTAAGAATTAAAAATGTGCAGTTTGGTAGGTTTTGACATGTTACATACATCCATGAAACCGTTGATGCAACCAAGGAGATGAACATGTCCTTGGCCCCCACAGCATCCTCATGCCCCTCTATGGTGTTGCCTTCCAATCTCTCCCAGGCAGTCAGTCACTCATCTGCTTTCCATCATGACTGATTATTTACATTTCTTAGAATCATACAGGGTATATTCTTTTTTATCTGATTTCTTAAACTTGGCATAATTATTTTGAGACTCACTCGCATTCTAGTATTCCTTTTTATTCCTGAGTAGTATTCCATGCCTGCAGCAGTAGCCCTGTGGCATCCGATCCCATCAGATCTCTGAAGCTAAGCAGGGTCAGGCCTGGTCAGTACTTGGATGGGAGACCGCCTGGGAACACCAGGTGCTGCAGGCTTGGGAAAAGGACCTGGCAACCCACTCCCAAAAATCAACCTGCCATTGAAAACCCTATGGACAGCAGAGAAGCACTGACAACAGTGTTTCATCTGTTGTATGTAGGGTCGCTATGAGTCAGATACCGACTCGACGGCACCTAACAACAACAACAACAACAAGTATTCCACAGAATGATTATATACCACACTTTATCTGTTCACCTGTTGATATGCATTTGGGGTGTCTCCCGTTTTAATATCATTTCAAGTCTCATATGAACATTCAAGTGAAAGTGGTTATGTAGATACACTGGAGAAATAAATACATGTCTAAGAGTCAGATGGTTAGATCATGTGGTAGGTATATCTTGACCTTTTAGAGAAGCTGTCAAACTGTTCTGTAAGGTGGTTGTAAAATATTACATCCCCACCTGGTCGTGTACAAGAGTCTGTCCACATCCTTGCTTACATTTACCATGGACGTTCTTTTTCATTTCAGTCATTCTAATACATATGTATTGCATTGTTTTTAAGTTGTGTTTCCTTAATGACTACTGATGGTAAGGATCTTTCCATATGTGTGTTTTGCCAGTTTTCAAAATTGAATTTTCTTTTTATTTTATCTTGAGAATTAATATATTCTCTATATAAACTTTTACCAGAGAAATGACTTGCAAATGTCTTTCTATAAAATGGCTTATCTTTTTAACCTGTCTTTTGAAGAGCAGAAGTTTTGACTTTTGCTTATGTATAATTTATCAATTTATTCTTTTATGAATGTGCTTTTGGTACCATAGTAAAGGAATCTTTGCCTAACTAAAGGTTACAAGACTTTCTCCTGTGTTCTAGAATTTTTATAGTTTATACTTAGGTTTATGACATTTAATTTTTCTATTTCTTTGAGGTGTGAACTAGAATTAATTTATTCTGCGTATCGTTACCTGTTCCGTCACATTTGTTTAAAAGGTTGTTATTCCTCCACAGAATTTCTTTTACTTAAAACCAGTTGTCCATGTACATGTGGCTCTTCCTGGCCTGTATTCTGTCCCATTGATCTGCGTCTATATTTACGCCAGTGCAGGGATGCAGTTTTAATTCAGTGTGATAGATGGCGGTACTGAGCACCCTCAACCATCCCATTCTCCTGTAATACTTCATTAATTTACCTCCTGCCCCAGTTAAGCAGCCTGACTTTGAGAATTTTCTTGGGTATTTCCAACAGATGGCAAAGCATATGGCACATAACACATATATTGATTTTTGTTTTTTAAGGATTTGAACATTTGAGATTCATTAGTGAATGGCATACTGGATGTCTTATGAATTGTTAGTCTCCTCTACTTACTAACAAATTTAGCTGGACGCTGTGGTGATGTGGGAGGCTGAAGAAGGAAGATTGCAAGTTCAAGGCTAGAGACAGTTTGTGCAACCTAGTGAGACTCTGTCCCCAAAATAAAAAATAAAATGAAATGAGATAAGAGGTTTAGGTCCTGCAGGTCCACGTACTCAAAAGTCCAGAGTGGGGAACTGCTGTGAACATGGCCACATAGTTAATTTATGAAGGAGATGTGTGTTTTCTTTTCTAATTTTTCACTTCTTATCACAAGTAGACCTTTGTGCTTCTCTTGCACTGAGGCATTGATGACATTGGTGTTCGGAAAAACCACTGAAAAATAGATACAAATGCTGTTTTGTAAACTAACAAAGGCCTTGATAGACTAAAATGACACCGCGCTGCCATTAATGTCATTTGGGATGGTGACAGGCAAAGCACCTTTTCTTTTTCTTCTGGCTTCATTTTCTTTGTATGCCCCTAAGAACAAGTAACTCCCAGGAAATGTTCTGTTTAAACCACATCCCTCTCTCACACATCCACACACACGGGCACATGCAGACGCACAGCATAAATGCTTTGTAAGTGATGCACTGCCCTCAGATTAGTTTGGTCGGAAAAAATCAGACAGAGACTTCCTAAAACCTATTTCATGCAAGGCAGGGAAATTGTGCCCTCATTTTCTATTGTCTCCGGCTTCATCTGTAATCAGCAAATGGAGCCCTGCAGCCTACACAGTGTTTCATCTGCAATTGGTTGCTCTCCCCTAGTTTGCACAACACTGAACTGTCTCATTTTGAAATTCAAGAGTGGCAAAGGAAGCCTTTGGTGGAAGATTGTAATTTAGGAGAAGGGGAACTCAAGAGCAAGATCACCTACTTTGAAGAGACTGGTGTTGAAGGAGATTGCTTTGGTTGGTCTCTCCGCCTCGCAGTGAATGTGACGCTGTGACCCTGCCCTCGATCACCACTGACCTAAAAATCGCATCATTTCAGCTATTCGCAACGCTTATTCCCATCTCCTGTGCATGGCTTGTACACTTACCCCCTCTATTGCCAGCAAATATGTCTAAAGCTTTTTACCTCACAGCCGGCCTTCTGCTCCCGTCTCACTGGCTTTCTTTCCTGCTACTGCATTGATTGTGAAATGAATGCCTTCAAGCAGGTTATCCAGGTTTCTTACCCTTCCATCTCCTACCCTTTCTCTCCCAGTGCTTTATGTAGGTTAGGTAGATTTTTACCTCTTAGGAACTAAATTAACCTAAAATAGCTTAACAGGAAAAAAATACATATTTTTACATGTATGTGGGAGCACCCAGAGTAAGATGAAGACCTTGAAGAGTTGCAAAACCTAAATCCTTATTTAGTAGGCTGAACTAGGCAGGCAGTTGTACAGGAAGTATCTAAATATATGGGGAGGCTGAAGGAAGACAGGTGTTGTTTTAACAAGATCTGTTTGTACACATTTTTCTGGGCTGGGACTTTCCCCATATCTGGTAACAAAGCTGCTTCTCTCCTGCTATAAGATGGGCACCTTTTGTTCCACAGAGGAGTTTTCCACCCTCTCTGGGTCTCTCTGGTAATACTTGGTTTTTTGTATGCTGGTAGGGCAGTGTCGGTCTGTGTGGTGGTGGTGGTGGTGGTGGTGTGGTGGCCAGGGTCAACCCAGCCCCTTGCACGTGCTCTTCAGGCGCTCTACACTGAGCTGGACCACCAGTCCCCCTTTATATTTTTGTTCTTGAGGCGGGGTCTCACTAAATTGCACAGGATGCCTCTGGCCTCAAACTTGAAATCCTCCTGCCTCTGCTTCCAGAATCACCAGGATTGCAGATGCTTGGCTCAGAGTGTCCCTGTTGTATCTGCTGTTTTTCAAGTGCCTTGAGCTTAAAATAGTCCTGAGACCACGGGCGTGTTTTCCAGGGGCCCGTTGGGCCACGCCTCGATCATTTGCTGAATGCTTGGCTTGCAGAATGTGGGCATGGTCGTGTTATGACAGCACTGCGGGGGTGCTCATGAGCAGCTTCCTTTGACAACACTAGCCAAGGTCATAATAGACTAGCGAGTCCGCAGGCCTTTGAAAATTGCTGTTAATTAACCCCAAAGAGATCTTTTATGTACCACACAGTTTCCTCCCCATATTGTAGCGGTTCTATAAAGACTGACCAAATTTCTTTGAAATTTTTCGCTCAGCACAAGGGCCCATGCCTGTAATCTCAGCGACTCTGGAGGCTGAGGCAGGAGGGTTGCTGCAGTGGTAGCTCCTAGGAGTTAGACTTAGGCCCCTAACTGAGTTTAAGGCCAGAGGCATCCCACACAACTTAGCCTCAAAGTAAAAATTTAAAATTCAGGCTGAAGGTGCAACTCAGTGGTAGAGCATTTGCCTAGTAATGCCCTAATATTGCCAAAAAACCAAACCAAAACAAAAAAAACCAACTATTGGCCACTATGTGGTTGGTAGTGGGTTTGTGTGTACACACACTCATCCATATACTTAATCATTATACAGTTCTGAATGTTGATACGATGATTAGTTTACAATCAGTCTTTTTTCTTTGATTTTTATTGCTTTTATTGAGCAGTTGTCATTTTCCCCCTAAGACAGTTAATGAAAATTTAAATG
>VMDO01010086.1:18294-73683 GCA_007922755.1 Pedetes capensis
TTTATAAGGCTGGTGAACAAACAGTGGCCTGGTTTATTCAAAATTTGTACCAGAGTATCTACACAATAATTTATAAATAAAGACATATCCTTAAAAAAACCTAAGGATCTCTCCTCTTTGAAAATATAAACCTCTTGCATAATAAGAACTTCAGTGTGATTCTTTATTGTGCCTGGTAAGCCACCCCCTCCATATACTCTCTGGTCTTGCCTCTCTCTTCCTCCTCCCCTCCCCAGCAGAGTGGAAAATCTCAACATTAATTGGAGCTAAGATGATTGTGCTCCTGTTGCTAAGACTTTGGCAGGTCTCTCACAAGCTAATGTCACTGCATGGGGTCCATTTGCTCTGTGTAGCTATTTTGCAGTGTAGTGAGAATGCCTTGATTAATATGCCACATGAAAATAAAAGTGGATTTAGAAAAAATTATAACATACTCTCATAAATATTAATTCACACTTGTATGGGATTGCACATAATTTTCAGTAGACTTTGGGAGCATCTTCAGTATGAAAGAAGATTTGGTCTCCAAATAGAACAGCATACTTCTTTTTGAAAGCACAGTCGATACGTTATTATGTATCATTTGTTTATTAATCTGATAACCCTACATGCATATGACACAGAGAAGATGGTAGGTTGTGTGTCAAAGGCATTGTGTACACTGTCAGTATTTTTCTGTTACCCTTAGAAGTGGCACAGTGGAATGGTATTACACAGAAGCACCATGCAGTGGAACTCACCTGGCTCCTGCTAGCATTGCCAGTAGCTCACAGTGTCTTCTCACCATAGCTGTGTTTTGGTTAAATGTGAGATTAAACAAAGAATGTGCATGAGACAAGCGGATATGTGACATAACAGACTGAGCTGGTGGACACTGGGTGAAAGAATTTAAGCCAACAGACATGTATTGAATATTCACCTTGGGTTAGGTGTCATGTGCAAGGTCTGGGACTGTGTAATCAATGGCCTTTGCACTTGGCTTTGATCTCAGATTGTCCCCCGAAACACCTCTCACCTCATGCTCATTGCCCCGGGAGAGCCGCCTCTGTGGCAGTGGGCAAGCCATCTGCAGCAGGGGCTGATGGGGGTCATCTGCAGGCCCCTCATTTGCTGGCCCTTCTAGGAATGCCTCCTTGCTCTAAGGCCGGGGCTCTCCTGGCTGCTGTCGGCTGGGATCCTGCTTGTGAGCAGCAATGTCTGCTGGATTCCTTGCTTTCCTGCCACACTCAGCCTTTGTAGCTTGCCTCACTGTTGCTAGAGGTGGCTTAGGATATTTTTAAATCACGGTTGTGCTTTATTACTGCTGTGTCATACATATATATATATATATATATATATATATATATATATACACACATATAGCAAGTCTATATTGACCACCTGCTATTAGCCTGGCTTGCATGCAGCGTGAAACACTGGGGGGACTGAGGTCAGATGCTCAGGCCCTGTGCTCCTTCCCCTTCTTTCAAGGGATTATGGGCCCAGCTGCCTCCAGGCCTTTGCACAAGCTGTTCTCTCTGCTGGCCTGTCAGATCTAGGTCAAGTGTAGTCCTCTCCTCAGCCTCGGCCCTCTGCTCCAGTCCAGGTCACTTCCCCCAGGTGTAGCATCCTTTACCTTCCCTTTAGAGCAGTTAATTCAGCTTGCAATTCTGTGTTTGGGTGGTTTTACTGGTATTTGTCCCCTCAATCCTGGGGCCCATGAGGGTGGGGAGTTTTTCCCCACACAGTTGCCTTCCCAGCACCATCCAGGTCAGTTCTGAGTTTGTTCCTGCTATACATGGAGTGCAAAAAAGTATTTGTTGAGAGGTAAAGGCCTGAGAGCTGAGTGCTTTACGTTATGAGAAAGGTCTCCCAGAGTGGGAAGCACTGATGAGTCCCGGAAGTAGAAAAGGGAGGAGTGGCAGGGAGGGCGTTTGAAGGCCAGCCCATACAGCATAAAGGTCTGTCTGAGCCCATCCAGGCTGATGAGAAAACACTGTCAATGGGGCAGCTTACAAAAAAGAAACATGCATTGCTGATAGTCTTGGAGGCTGGGCAGCCCAAGATCAAAGGCCAGCAAATGTGATGTGTGGTGAGGGCCTGTGCTCCTAGGCAGTGCCTTTTAGCTGAATCTTCACATGGTGGGAGGTGCCGAGAAGCTCTCTTAGGCCTCTTTTAGATGGCCCTGGTGTCTTTTGTGAGGGTGTTGCCCTCTGATCTGTTCACCCCTCGGAGGATCCCCTTGCTAATGTCATCGCCTTGGCGTGTAGAGGATGTCAGCATGGAGATTTGAGGGTGATGCAAAAACTCAGACCCTTGTAAGAGTCGTGGTCTCAAACTAACACGGCGATTTGGGGAGAGATGTGGAGCACTGTGCATGTCAGATGGGGAGTTCTGGGTACTGGGGGGGCAGCAGACTAGACAACCACCTTGAGAGTATTAGATACACAAGGGAGGGAAGAGAGAATGGTATTTTGAGGAAGATAAGTGGATAAAAGGAAATGTTTATTTAATTTTTAATTTAATTTCATTTTTACTGTGCTGGGTGGCTGAACCCGGAGCTTTACACATGTTAGGCAAGTGCTTGACCCCTGAACTGCATCCCGAACCCCCCTTTTTATTTTTTTTTATCTTGGGACAGGGTCTTGCTAAATTGCCCAGGTCGCCTCCGGCCTTGAACTTGCAGTGCTCCTGCCTTAGTTCTCAAGCAGCTGGGGTTTTGTAGGTTTGTGCCATGGGGCACCCAGCTTGTTTGTATTTTTACCACTAGGACTATAGAAACTGAGAAGCCAGCCAGGTATAATTCCCGTGCATGGTGCACACCTGCAATCCTAGCACCTGGGATGCAGAGGCAGGAGGCTTGCTTCAAGTTCAAGGCCAGCCTGGACTACACAGTGGGTTCCAGGCTGTGTAGTGAGAGTCTGTCTCAAAAAACCTGGGGTGGTTTGGGGGGAAGAAACTGAGAACCTCTATGGGACTTAGTTAGGTTCCACAAAGGAGCATTTTTTCATGTGTACGAGGGATTATATTCATTCATTTGTAAATAACCAAGTGTCAGATCATTTTCATTTTAACGTTCAGTGCATAGAACATTTCTCAGGGATCGGATGACACATACCAGGCCATTTGTGTGGATCCATTTTGCACATGAGCTCAGGGTTGTAGTTATTTATTTCAGGTCTCAGAGTGACTAATCTCAGGGCATGGCTGACTCCCAGGCCTTTTGGTATCTCAGCGTGTCCTGAGCTTCCTGCAGGCACAGACCTCCCCCGTGTCATATGGCCTGAGATTCTGGCCCATGGTTTCTACAGACGCCAGTCCCCACTCTTGGACATGATTATTCATCTCCAGTGCATCTTAAGCCACAAGCAGAATTAAATGAAAAGTTACGGCTGTTGATTTTGGTGATAACACTGTTGTTATTCTTTGCAAAGAAGATGAAAATTAAGGATGCTCAGAGGAACATGTGGTAAAAATATAATGCATTAAGGAAACATTTCAATCATCTGAATTGACATGTTCTTCCTGGCTCGTATCCACCTGGCCCACCTGGCTCTGGTTTTGTTCCTTGTGTAGTTTCTTTTGAATCAAGTGTGCCCTTAGTGCTCCTTTTTGAAACATATGTAAGTTGATGTCCCAACTTGGAGAGTAAGTGTGTTAGTGTGGTAGCTCTCGCACTGAATCAAGCAGAAAGCCACCAGCCCAGCACCAGTGAAACCACGTTTAGTGGACAGATAACTCTGTGCTTTATGGAGTTTTCTGCCCAGAAAGAACAGAAAGGACATATTTGTGGTAGCTGTTGTGATTTAGAAATGTTGAGAGACTGCTGCTTGGTTTCAGGCACTTATCCCATTTTCCCGTCCACCCCTCCCGACTTTGTTTTGTGTGTGCCCCCAGATACCTGCGTAACCACCACTTCCCTTTTCTTCTTTTCTTTTCTGCAGAAAGATGTAGCACTTAAACCTCAGGAACGTGTGGAGAAACGCCAGACTCCCCTGACTAAGAAGAAACGAGAAGCACTTACCAATGGCTTGTCCTTTCATTCGAAGAAGAGCAGGCTCAGCCACCCACATCACTACAGTTCGGACCGGGAAAACGACCGCAATCTCTGCCAGCACTTCGGGAAGAGAAAGAAAATGCCGAAGGGGCTCAGACAGGTGAGGCGGCTCGGGTCTGTTTGTGCCTGAGGCTTTCTTTGGGTGCCCGCTTCTCTGCGGTTCTTCTGAACAGGTGGGGATTTCCTCTGTTGCTGCTGGAGTGTGGTGGCTTCCAAAACAATGTAATCCCCCACCCAGTGGTTTTGGTTAGTGTTTGCTACGTCAGCGTGATACCCTTCCGCTCAGGTGGGCCACTGGTGGTTAGGATACACTGAAGTCTTGATAACTGTCAAGAGGGCCTGGTTTGTGGAAGAGCAATCTTCAGGAACAGAACAAACGGAATAGGGAAATTCCACCACATACATCATGCATCTCAGGGGTCCAGCGTCCTGAAGATGGTGGCGTATGTGGGAGCAGGGCCCCTGCAGGACACCTGTACTGGTGTCCCAGGGAAGCTTGGTGACCATGGCATGGGGGAGAGCAGTGGCAAAGCAATGAATTTGCCTTTCAGGGCTTCCCTTGTTCTCCATAGCCCCTAATTCCACACTGTCTCTGTGATCTGCTGATTAAGCACTAGTCTGGTATGGGAGCTCCGGCCTGTTAATAATTAGGTTTTAGTGATCCACCAGCAAACACAGCTCTTGGCATTTGGGGAGTCTTCCTGCCGGTGGAAATCCTCATATTAATAATGAGGATTAATAATGAGAAATGAAGCTGTTTATTGCAGTTTCCCCACACAGATCCGGAGCTTTCCATGCCTGTGGAGTTACCTGTGTCCTGGGTATGTGTTTGTTTTTGGTGAGACCGTTGGGTGGGATTGACTCTCACTTACAGGAAGCAGAGGAAGGTATTGTGGTTCACAGAGCAGGTGCTGCTAATTAGAAGCTGAGCAGGTAATTTCTAGTTTGCAAATGTTCCTCTGTAGAGGGGAAGATCTGAAATCAGAGGAAACACTGGTTCCAAACCCTCAGAGACCATTAGAATCACGCCATGTGCCTTACTAAACACAAATTCCTGGCTTCTCCCTAGGATCTGAGAAATCTGTAGTTGAAGAGGTTTTCTATTTGATAATGGCCAGGCTTATTTGTATGTCATTCAC
The DNA here is from genome assembly GCA_007922755.1 of Pedetes capensis. Taxonomy (NCBI): domain Eukaryota; kingdom Metazoa; phylum Chordata; class Mammalia; order Rodentia; family Pedetidae; genus Pedetes; species Pedetes capensis. Next base: position 23,470 of record VMDO01010086.1, read on the forward strand.
ATAAATCATCCAGAGTATATTATGGGGGATGAGTTGTGATAAAAATGTTGGGAGGATCCAAAGCTTCAAGAAGATGTCATGGGCAGTTTGCTGTCAGAGTTTAGCCAGATGGGTAACAAAGGATACTCCTCTAAAGAAACCTCTGGAGTGGTAGGTTTCTGCATGAACTCAGGAGGCTTCTGGCGTAATGCTCTCAAAACCAACCCCAGGACAGTGTTTCTGAAAGCACATATGGTGTGTGTCCTAAACTGCCAGACTCAAGTTACAATAGTCTCATTAACATTTATCTGTAGTCACATATGTTGTTGTTGTTGTTAGGTGCCGTCGAGTTGGTATCCGACTCATAGCGACCCTCCTAACTTCAGGCTTGCCTTGGGAGTGGATTGCCAGGCCCTTCTCCCCTTTTAGTGATGCTGGGAATTGAACTCGGGGCCTCAGAGACTGCAGCGCAGCGCTCTACCCACTGAGCTAAATCCTAGCCCGTAGTCATATATAGCCTACAGTAATCATGCTCCAGGCATTCAGGAAGGCAGTTGGTGTAGTATAACCTGCAGTTCATACAGTAGCCTTGCCTAGTGGGTAATTATGGTACCTCTACAGGTGTGGAAGCTGGGGTCCAAAGAGATAAAGTGACTTGTCTGAGAGCACCTAGCTGTGAAGGACCTCTGTGACCCTAGAACTTGCTCGTTTTGCCCTGTGCGTGCTGCGTCCTTTGTTGAGATAAAGATTGAGCATGAAGAGAATGAGCAGCTCGTGGGATGGAGGGTATACAAGTATTTTTAGAAACCACATGGGTGGTCAGACACCGTGGTTCAGGTTATAGAAATGGCCTGTGGCCAGATGCATGGCTCACATTTGTAGTCCCAGCAACCAGGAGCCAGGAGGATCCTGAGTTTGAGACTACAGGCGGCCTGAGTAAGTTAGCAAGACTCTGACTCAAAACATAAAAAATAGGCTGGGAGTGCAGCTTAATGGCAGAGCACTTGCAAAGTATGTGTGAAGCACTAGGTTCAACCCCCAAGTCCCCCCACAGAAAACAAAACAAAACAAAAACAGCCTATGAAGGCATAAGAAGAAATAGGATACATTACAAAGTTCAGAGGGCAGAGTCAGAGCTGGATAGTTTGAGAGTAACCCTTTCTGTTGTATTTTATTGTTTTTGGACAAGGAGCTGGGGAGAGAGAGGCAAGGACAGGTTCTGTAAAAGGTGGTGGCCCTACAGTATTTATAACTCCTGACTCTTTCCTTCTTGTGTGAGATGCATGAGAAAAGTAATCATCTCCAGTGGAGGCAAATGGTGGGGTCATCATCACCTGTTCCCCAGGCAGGAGACCAAGTGATTTTGGGGTTATCACTAGGCTGTGGGGCCTCTTCCTTGAGTCTTTCTCCCTGACCTGATCTCACTTTTCTATACTTGGTCTTCAGTGGTCTTTCAATTTTGTGAAACCAAGAGTTTCAAGGTCGTCCTGTGAAAGCATTTGTGAACATAAGAGAAGGCTACGACTGTGTGTCTGGAACCCGTGTGGCTTTTGGTTATAATAGTCAGCTTTCTAGTACTAAGATACTTCAAATCAAAGCTCTTTTTTTTTTTTTAGGGGAAAATAGTTAGGAAGTAATTATGTCTTTACTAGTCATAGAGAAGGAAAGAATGTGTTGCATCTTTGGCCCGTGTAAGGGTTTGGAAAACATATAGTGTTTTTTTCACCCACCCAATCAAGTGCTATGTTTCTACTAAGAAGGGAAGCAGACGTTGGTAACTGAGATAAAGTCATAATAATTTTCATTTGTAATATTCATAGAATCACATGTGCTATTACAAAACCCAAACAAATCACTGTCTGGTGCTGCCCTTCTGGAAAATGAGGGGTTTAGAGTAGATGTCCCAGTTTCATGGTTCTTCATAAGTAGCAGAGAGAAATAGAGTGGTGTAGACGGCTATGAGCGAAGACTAGAGTAGGTCTGAAAGTACCTTTTGCTTAAGGGAGAAGAGTGACGCTCACTTGTCGAGGTGTGGGCTCACTGGTGCGTGGTCATAGGTCACAGGCAAGACATCATTGTTTACCAGCCGCAGTGGATGTGCAAAATATTCTCTGAAGAGTAGGCAAGGTTGCTTTCCTGTTACATTAAGTGCCAGTACACATCACAGCCCCCTTCTCCTCTCCTCTTCCTCTTAGCAGGTAAAGTAATGGAGTCTGACTGTCCCTGGGGGAAGGGGACCTTGAGATGTGAGTGAGCCTGGAGGAGCAGTTGTACATTTGTGGATTGTCCTCCATCTCACCAAGGCGGTTAGCATCTGAGGAACTACAGAGGAAGGCAGGCACTCAGAAGTGAGAACTTAGCAAAGTCTTTATTTCTGACTTGGCGAGGGTGAATTCAGTGTGCATCTCATTAGGAAGTGGTACTTCCTGAGCAGGCAACTTAACTCACAGCTTTCCTGTGATTATGGAAAGATGCTACTGCTTAGTACAGAGGAAATAATAGGATTTTTTTTTCTGAGAATCTGTTGAAGGCAACTAATCTTTTTATTCTGAGAATGCAATTATATACTTTCAAGAGAAAAAGGTATAGTTATAAAACCAAACTGCTTTTCCTTCCCTCACCTGGTTATAAACCTCAACTCTTGTGAACTGCTTCCATTCTGTCAAAAGAAAGCTTTTTAGTTGGCACTTCACTTATTTGCTGGAAGTTCAGTATAAATACATACTGATTTAGAAGATGATGATCTGGCAGCTGTCTTGGCACATGTTTTCACTTTTTGATATGGCAGAATTGAACACTTTCCTTAATTCCCAAAGGAGATTAAAAAAAAAATCCCAAAGATGAAAGGAGCAGGTTGCCTGTTACATAGGATAGCACGTGTCTTTCTGACCTCCCGGGCCACACAGCACTGCTGCGTGCTCATGACGTCAGCATTTAGATGGTATGTAGATAAGTTTTAGTCTTACTAGTGAGAACAGAGTGGATCATTTTTCCTCCTACTTAGACTGGGGTAGGGGTTGCAACAGGTCCTCTCCACAGAGCTTTATTCCCTGCTTGGGAGATCAGATCACAAAGAAACCATTGAGGAACACAGGGCAGTCGTGTGTTGCTAGACCTACTACGGAAACTATGGCTCCCTGGAAAACATTTGGGGAAATTTAACCCTTCCCAGAGTGTTGAGTAAGCTTGGGTTTCCCTTCAGTGGATCTAACTTCTAGACTGTGGGAAATAGTTTAAAAATGGAGTACTTTGTGGTTTAAAACACAGAGAAAGCAGAAAGGCTTTAAAAATGGAGTAGCAATGATGAAAAGTTGATGAGAGTTCAGAGAATGCTCAGATTTGGCTCCACCTGGCTTTCTGGATCTCCATTTAGTCCATTAATCTGTCTTTTCTCTCTAGTAGGAATTGAACCAGAGGAGGTAGGCCAGGGTGGGCTAGAAGACATTTCTGTTGTTGTTAGTTGCCTTTGAGTCGGGTCCGACTCACAGTGATCCTATGTACAGCAGAACAAAACTCTCCTTGATTCTGTGCCAGGCACACGATCTTAGTTATGTTTAAGCCCATTGTTGTCAGTCCATCTAGTGGTGGATTTTCCTTTTGTCCAGTGGCCTGCCTCTCTAGGTTATATGAGTTCTTCTAACAGGATGGGTTATCAGAATAAATCCCAAAGTCTCTCTCCTTACCTGAGTTTTAGGTGCCAAAAAGCCATTCCTTAAAGACAATTTCCCAGAGAGAGGGTAACCTATCAGGATTGTGTCTGGTCATAGGCGAACACCAGGTGAGAGGAAAAGAAAGGAATTTGGGGATAGCCAGGAAGTTTAGCCGGTAGACTGTAACCTTGTTTGTAAGGGTGGCTTATTCGGGAATGCCCTGGATAGTTTGATAGCCTTTTTACCTCTGCGTAGGTATTCCTTTCAGAGACTGGATACTTGCTTCTCTCTCTGAAAGCCTAGTACAGCAGAGTCAAACTAAGGGGAACATTTTGGTTGACATTGTAAATTGTAGATACTAAAAATGCCGACTTCTAGGAAGGATAAGGATTGATCCCAGGGCTAAGTCTTTAAAATTAGGGCTGTTCTTAGACTCATGCAGGAGGTTGCTTTTACTTTGGGTATCGGCCTTGCCTGCAGCCCTATCTGGAGTAAGTGGTTGTGGAAGTCCAGGTGCCCCCGCTGTGTTTCCATGCATCTGATGGAGCAGTGTACCGCAGTCCCTGCCCCATCCTGTTGCCACTGTTTGCTATCAGAGCCTCCTTTATTTCAGTGAGAATTGCTCACATTGTTTGAGGAGCTGTCTTGTGCCGTTTGTTGCTAGTGGAAATTGTCTTCCAAAGGAGGATTTATAATGGAAAACTTTGATTAAACAGATGTAGTTCACGTCCCATTTCTGGAGCTCTGCTAATTAGTTTTGGGTGGAAATCTAGGCCCAAAATCACACAGGTATTTATCCAGCTCGACTCTAGTGCCCACAGGTTCCTAGAAGTCAGAGTGTTTGAAGCACGGATGTAATTTGGGATTATGGTTTGATAATGAAAAGGCATGAACTTCACTATATGGTCTTTCATAAATACGTTTGTTATAATGGTTAAATGCCTGAAGGTACCTTGAGCTGCTGTTCAGAAATGTGGGTTGAACCAGTTTTACCTCATCCTTCAGAATTGTAAGTTTAATGTGTTAATTAGGATTTCATTTGCCTTTCAAAAATTGTGTAGTAAGCCAGGTGCAGTGGCGCACGTCTGTAATCCTAGTGGCTTGGGAGGCGGAGGCAGGAGGATCACAAGTTCGAGACCAGGGGCAGTCTGCATAATTTAGTGAGACCCTGTCTCAAAAAGTTAAAAAAAAAATAGGCTGAGGGCGCAGCTCAGTGGTCCAGCACTTGCAAAGCATGCAAGCATGAGGCCCTAGGTTCAACCCCCAGTACCGCCAAAAAAAAAAAAAAAAAAAAAAAAAAAATTGTGCAGTGAGCCGTGGTGATGCATGACTATAATCCCAGCAGCTACAGAGGCTGAGGCAGGAGAGTTGTGAGTTTGAGGCCAGAGGCAGCCCTCACAACTGAGCGAGGCCTTGTTACAAGATAAAAAAAAAAAGTTATAAAAGGGGACTGGGGGGCAGCTCAGTGGTAGAGTGGTAGAGCGCTTGCAAAACATGCACAGAGCCCTGGGTTCAGCCCTGTAGTACTGCAAACAAAACAAAACAAAAAAGGGTATAGTGATGTGAAGGTTACAAACTGTTATATCAAATAAAATTATTTATTGTTACTCTTTATGAAGTTGTCTATTTCCCCCAGTGCACAAAGGACAGAAATAATGAAAATATATGAGAAAAGATTGAGAGAATGAAAAACTGGTTTATACTCTCTCAAGCCTGCAGCTGTATCACCATGAAGTTTCATCCTGCGGGTCTCAGAAGCTAAGTGAGATTGGGCCTAGGAAGTCTCTGGATGGGAGACCACCTGGGAACACCAGGTGCTGTAGGCTTGGGAGAAGGACCTGGCATCCCACTCCTAAGAAAGTCAGCCATTGAAAACTTTATGAATAGTAGAGAAGCACTGACAATAGTGTCAGACATGGCACAGTGTTGGGGAGTGTTTCATCTATTGTACATTGGGTTGTTATGGGTCGGACGTGACTTGACAGCACCTAACAACAGCAGTTTCTCATGGAATCTTAATTGACTTTAATGAGAAGGTGCCAACTTCTCTCGTTACTGAGGAGCCCCAATCCAAGTATATCTTTTTTCACTAATGAGTTGAGTATTAGAGTTACTGGTTTGCAATTGGAATTGATGAACCTGGCACTAATATGAAGGGTTTTGTTTGTCTATTTTGATATCGGGTTTTGCTATGTTGTCTAGGCCGCTTTCAAACTTCTGGTCTCAAGTGATCCTTCTCCCTCGGCCTCCTGAATGGAGACTACAGGTATGTGCCACTGTGCCCAATGAAGGACATTTTTGTGCTTGCTTTAACTTGGGCATTTGGTAGCACAGATGATTTAGTTTTTGCAAACTAGGATTTTTGTTTTTGTTTCCACTGTCTGGGAATGTTCATAAGAGCAAGAGTAAACATCATGAGTTCAGTGAGACAGGTCTTGGACTGGTGTGGTCAATAATGATTTCACCCCAAATGACGTGTGATTTTTAATGAAAATTTGTGTGGTGTGGCTCCTGTGAGGCTGGAAAGCCCAGCGGCCCAGTCTAAGATGAGACCTGTCCCTCCTGGGCAGCTGGTGGAGCTCAGTGCTCAGTGCTCAGTGCCCCCTGGGAAAGCTGCAGCGGGGGTGGGGTGGGACCCTGGAGTCTGACAGCTACCTGTGTAGCTTCAGAGCCTAGTGGACTCAGCTAAGTTTGAGGGAGGGCCTGCTCCGGAGACACCCACCGGCGAATAGGCGCCAAAGGGATGAACCGTGGCCAGCCAGCCTTGTGGGGTTTTTGTTTGTGGTTCTTTATTTTCTTTTCCTGTTCTCTTTTTTGTCCCTGAGACAGGGTCTCACTGTGCAGTCCAGGCTGGCCTTGAACTTGTGATCCTCCTGCCTCAGCCTCCCAAGTCCTGAGATCACAGGCATGGTCACCATACTAGGCTCCTTCCCCACCTTGAGACGAGATCTCACGAGGTTGAGACAGGGTCTCCTGAGGCTCAGGCTGGCCTGGGCCTCGCCATCCTCCTGCCTCAGCCTCCCGGGTGCTGGGGTTTATAATCGTGGCCACCACACCCATGCAGTACACCTTTGAGCAGGAAACGCTGACCCCAGAGCAGTGGGTCTGTGAGTGGCAGAAATGAGACTGGGGCTTGTGCAGCCATTAAATTATAAATCACTTCTTCCCCCAGTTGTAAACAGCGGCTACAGGTGAAGCAGCCTGGCATGTCTGCCACCTCATGAGATAAAACCTACCGAGAGAAGATAGGTTGAATGGGAAAAGGAACTGCATTTAAAGTTATGGTCAGTGCCTCAGCTCCTGATACCTGTAAGAATTGGGCCCCAAAACAGCGACCTTTTATATTTCCCAGGGTTTGTGCATATGTTTGTGTCTGTCTGTCTGTAGAATTTTCTAAAGGCCCGTTTACATCTCGCATTTGTTAGAGAAGTGGAAAAGCTGAAAGAGCAGGCCTGGCTTTCGGCATTCCCATGGCACCAGTGGTGGATTAGAGAGAGGGGAGCCTGTCTTTTCCATGACAGGACCTCACCAGTGCACTGTTGGTACTTGATGGGTTAGGACAGACTCCCCTTCTTTATTTAAAGCTGTACATTTGGGGGCTGATTTAATTGTGCATTTCCTCCTCTGGTGAGGATGCAAAGTTGTCTGTGTGTGGCCTGATTTCAGCTGCAGAGCATGAAGTAAGCCTCTAATCTCTGCTCACAGCAATCTCGTTTCCACACAAGTCTGTACATGACAGGTATTGAGTGGGAGGTGGGAGTGGGCGGTGACTGCATGGTTCACAGTGGTGTTGGTGAGGAGCCGAGCAGATGGTTGTGATAGCCACGTGCTGCGAGATTCCCGTGGGAGTTGATGGTGGTGACAGGCGACTCACAATGTGCTATTTACAGTTTGGGTTTGCAGTCTTTTGGTGACATCTGAATGCTCTTTAGCAACTGCTTTCATTACTGCCTTTCGAGGAGCTGCTAATTGAAAATGAAATTGTGAGTGGGCTTTAAGAGACAGGCACAGATAACTCCATGTGGCAAATGTTACTTGAAAACTGTTGGATGTCTTGATGCCCAATTTGTATTTCTTTTTCAACACAGGTAAGGCCAAAGGTGCATTTGGAGATCCAGTTACGTGCACACAGGCAGAGCTGAATGTCACATCTTGCCCAAAGAGTCAAACATAACTTTCTGAGCTGGAAACCAACCCAGCGAGATGCTTGGGGATCCAGGCCATCTGGCCCCGGATCTGCTCATCTTTGTGTGGTTCAATGTGTAAAACTCTGTTGGTTCTTATTTTAAATCTGCTAACATCTTAGAGTATTTTCCATGAGCTTACCATAGGATGTCATCCTCTTTTCTTCCTCTAGCTGTTCATACAACTACTATGTAGGAGGAAATGATGGTGTGATTCCTTGAACTTTGGGGATACTACTGTGTTTCCTAGTCCTTGTATGCAACTTTTCTACCTATAAACATTTTCATATGATAGAGTGCTGTTGGTGGCAGTTGAGGCTTACAGGCTCAGTGAGAGAAGATGGGCTGCTGGGTCTGATGGGACTTTGGTGATTGGTGATCTTGATTCTTTTATGGCTGCTGCCCCCAGCTGCAGGATATGATTGTTACCTCATCTTCAGAGTTGTTCACTATAGCATCAGTAGAATTACTGAAATTGTCAATTTCCCAAATGTTTTCATGTCCAGTTGTTTTATTGCCCATTCTCAAAATAGCTTTACACAGAAAAATCTTGTGCTGAACAAGGACTGATCTTGCTCTTTGGAGTGCTGTTAGCTTTCTTTTTAATTAAATATGAAGATACATACATTATTACATTCTTTTTAGCTTCCCCTTGAACATTTCAGTGACTACTATTTGGGACAAACCCTTATTGAATTACAGCTTTGTTTGAGTAGGACCTGTTTGCTCTTAGCCCTTGAGGCTAGGGCCGAGGGGACCTTGATCAAGCACCCCTTGCTGTACTTCACCCTCAGTCTCATTAGATATGCTGATTCCTTGTGATTGTAGTTGGGTGCCGTTGAGGCGGGTCTGACTCAGAGAGACCCTGTGTACAATAGAATGAAACACTAGCCAATACTGTGCTAGGCACACGATCATTTTTGTGTTTAAGCCCATTGTTGCAGACACTGTGTCAATCCATCTAGTTGAGGGTCCTCATTTTTTTCTCATTGACCTGCCACCTTCCCAAACATGATGCTCTTCTCCAGGGACTGGTCCTTCCTGACAACATGTCCAAAATACGTCAGACATAGTTTAGCCTTCCTTGCTTCTAAGGAGCACTCTGGTTCCACTTCTTCTAGGACAGATCTGTTGGTTCTTTTGGCAGTCTATGGTATATTAAGTATTCATCTCCAGCACCCTAATTCAAAAGTATCAATTCTTTTCCCTTATTCAATATCCAGCATTCACAACCATATGATGCAACTGAAAATACCTTGGCATCAGTCAGGCGTACCTTTGTCTTCAATGTGACATCTTTACTTTTCAGCACTTTAAAGAGGTCTTTTCCAACAGCTTTTCCCAGTGCAATGCATCTTTTGATTTACTGACCTCTGCTTCTGTGGGTGATGATTGTAGAACCAAATAAAGCAAAATCTGGGATAACCTCAGTCATTTCTCCATTTATCATGAAGCTGCACACTGACCCAGTTGTAAGGATTTTTGTTTTGTTGATGTTTAGTCGCAATACATACTGAAGGCTGTGTTCTTTGATCTTCATCAGTAAATGTTTCAAAGCCCCTTCACTTTCAGCAAACAGAGTTGTGTCATCTGCATAATGCAGGTTGTTAATGAGTCTTCCTCCAATCCCGATGCCGAGTTCTTCTTCAAAAAGTCCATCTTCTCAGACTATTTGCTCAGCATAGAGACTGAAGAGGTATGGTGAAAGGACACAGCCCTGATGCACAGCTTTTTAAAATTGTAAACTAGGCAGTGTTTCCTTGTTCTGTTCGAACAACTGCCTTCTGGTCCATATACAGATTCCTCGTGAGTATAATTGAGTGCTCTGGCATTGCCATTGTTTGCAATGTTATCCATAATTTATTGTGATCCACACAGTCAAATGCCTTTGCATAGTCAATAAAACATAGATGTCTTTTGGCATTTTCTGCTTTCAGCTAATATCCATCTGACATCAGCAGTGATGTCTCTGGTTCCACACTATCTTTTGAATCATGCTTGACCTGGCAGTTCCCTGTCTGTATACTGCTGCAATTGCTTTTGAATGATCTTCAGTGAAATTTTACTTGCACATGATATTAATAATATCAGCCAATAATTTCTACATTTGATTGAATCCCCTTTCTTGGGAACAGGCACAAATATGGATCTCTTCCAGTCAGTTGGCCAAGTATCTGTTTTCCAAATCTCTTGGCATAAATAAGAGAGCACCTCCAGTGCTTCATCTGTGTGTTGAAACATCTCTACTGGTATTTCATCAATTCTTGCAGGTTTGTGTTTCGCCGTTTCCTTCAAGGCAGCTTCTACTTAGTCCTTCGGTACGAGTGGTTCCTGATCTTATGCAGCCTTTGCAATGGTCGGTCATCCACCAATTCTTTTTAGTATAAGGACTCTTGTGTATTCCTTCCACCTTTTGATGTTTCCTGCATCATTTAATATCTTCCCTGTGGAATTCTTCATTATTGCCACTCAAGGCTTGAATTTTTTCTTCAATTCCTTAAGCTTGAGAAAAACAGTTTTGTCTTCCCTTTTGGTTTTCTATCTCTAGCTCTTTGCACATGTCATTAAAATATTTGATTTTGTCTTCTCCAGCTGCCCTTTGAAATATTCTGTTTAGTCTTTAACTTCATCATGTCTTCCTTTTACTTTAGTTGCTTAACTTTCATGGGCAAGTTTCACAGTCTCTTTTTGACATTTGGTCCTTTTTTCTTTTCCGATCTTTTATTAACCTTTTGCTTTCCTCATGAATGATGTCTTTGATGTCATGCCACAGCTCATCTAGTCTTCGATCATTAGTGTGCAACACATCAAACCTGTTCTTGAGGCAGTCTCTGAACTCAGATAGGATTATACTCATGGTCATACCATGGCTCTCGTGCAGTTGTTCTAATTTTCTTCAGTTTCACTTGCATATGAGCAGTTGATGGCCTAATCCACAATCAGCACCTGGTCTTGTTCTGACTTTTGATATTGTAATTTTCCATTGTCTCTTTCCACCAATGTAGTCAGTTTGGTTCCTGTGTATTCTATCTGGTGACTTCCAAGTGTATAGTTTCTGTGTATGTTGGTGAAGAAATGTATTTGTAATGAATGACCGTTGGTCTGACAAAATTCTGTCATGTGCTGTCCAGCATTGTTTCTGTCACCAATGCCATATTTTCCAACTACTGAGCCGCCTTCTTTGTTTCTGACTTTTGTATTCCAGTCACCAGTAATTATCAGTACATCCTGATTGCATGTTCAATCTATTTCAGATTGCTGAAGCTGGTAAAAATCTTCCCTTTCTTCATTTGTACCCTTAGGGGTAGGTGCGTAAATTTGAATAATACTTACATTAACTGGTCTTCCTTGTGGGCATATAGATATTATTCTATCACTGACAGCATTGTACTTCAGGAAAGATCTGGAGATGTCATTTTTGATGATGAATGCAACCCCATTTCTCTCTAATCTGTCATTCCCAGCATTGCAGACCATATGATTATCTGATTCAGAATGGCCCATGCCAGTCCATTTTAGCTCACTGATGCCTAGAATGTTGATGTTTATGTGCTCCATTTCCCTTTTGACAATTTCTAATTTTCCTAGATTCATACCTCATACATTCCATGTTCCAGTTATCCGTGGATGTTTACAGTTGTTCCTTCTCGTCCTGATGATGTCTAAAAGAGCCTGCTTTGGTATTCTCGGTGATTTTTGGAGCATTGCCTATTGATAAATGTTGATGATTTTGTACCAAGCAGAAAGAACAAAGTTCTTGTGGGAGTTTAGGGGCCTTTTATACCTAGAGGAGTACATCTTCACGCCAGTGCTCACAAATATACACAGAGTGGAATCTAGAACAGCTCACCAAGGCAGGCAGGCCCACCTGATGTCTTTCCAGAGGCCTGATGAGTTGTGCCACTTGGGCTGGGCTGTAAAGTACTTTACCTGCATTCATTGATCACAGCTCTGCAGAAGCTGTCGCCTCTCCTGCGTGCCTGCCTGCAGCGATGCTGATATAGCAGGTCACTCTGTAATCATGGTTCGCACCTGCATTTTCTCAGGAAGTGCTTGTGTCACGCATCTGCAAGTCATGTGGTGCAAAGCTGGACAGGTCCTAAGTGCCAGTGATGGTTCTGAGGGCCGAGATTGGCTGTAATTAGATTGAGAAGCAATTAGCTGCCATTTTCTGATTAGGGAACATACAGAGTAATGCTTCCTGGAGGGGGGTCTTCGGATCACCTACACCAGAGTCCCCCAGAGCTTTGGTTAGAATGCAGGTTCCCGGCCGTGGCTTTCCTGTCACTGGAGTGGCTCCAGTCACATACTAGAGGAGTCATACTTTTAAGTAAACGGAATTGTACTTGTTTACGTTTATTAAAAAACAAAAAATTTCTATTTTATTAGCAAAACTTGTGACAAGTCTTAAAAATTTTTAAATGCAGCTGGGCACAGTGGCACACACCTGTAATCCCAGCAACTCTGGAGACAGAGGCAGGAAGATGGGGAGTTTGAGGGGCTAGAGGCAGCCTGAGTAACTTAGTGAGACCCTGTCTGGTGATATAACAAGAGAGGGGCTGGAGGTGCATGTCAGGGGTACAGTGCTTGTAAAGTGTGTTCAAGGCCCTGGGTTCAGATCCCAGTACCACCAAAAAGTTTTTTTTTTAATGTATCTTGTATGAAATTAATTTAATCAATAATGGGATCATATTCTTCTGTGCGTTTCTAAACTGAATCCCCTTCTAAAATAATATTATTAAGAAAGAAGAGTTTCTGCCACATGCTATAGACGTTATCCCCCATCACTATTTCCAAAATGGCTACTTTGCTTTGGAGTTTACTGGAATGGTCCTGATAGAGTAATTGTGCTGAAGTGTTTACTCCTTAAGCTCACCGTCTCCATCCGGTAGCACAGCTGTTTATAAATGTTAGCTAGAGGCTTTCATTTCTCTTTATCTCAAATTCTGCTTTTTTCTTCCCTTCCATCAGTAAACAGGGATGTTGAGCTCTTGAAGTTATGTTTTATAATTCCCTCTAGATTACAAAAACCGGTGCTATTCAGGGGCAGCAGTGGGGGAAGGTGTGAATTAAATCTGAAAATACTGTCCACGTATCAATAGAAGATAGAAGCCATTGTTTTCTTCTTAACCACAAAAACAACAAAAAATCCCTCAGTTTAATAAAATGTACTTGAATTCCTGGTTTTGGCCCCACAAATACGAAAGGAAATATTTTCCTTTCTCAAACTAAACAGAATTAAAGCCCTGAGAAGAATTTTGGTTTAAAATATACACTTAAAATTTAACAATTGCCTGAGGTGTGTCAACAGTAGGTAGCATTTTTTATTGCATTGCTGTGAGACCAGAAATGCTGTTCCCCTTGAGATAGGCACTGTCCTGAACAGTTGCTAATGAAATTATCACACCGTTTGAGAAACACTATTAATAGCGACTTCTGATTTAGAGAAAACTGTCATCAGGTTCCCCTAGGAAGTAACGAGGATGGTGGGAAGAGGTCCTGCACTCTCGGGTGAAATAACACACCGGGCAGTGGGCCTGGGGTGCGTCGCAGGGAGGTGGAGTGATAGCTTTGAAAATTCATCATCCCACTTGCGTGGCTCATTGCCGCCTTCCTCCTACTTCCCTGTAATTAAACCCTGAACCTCTGTTTCTCAAATGAGAGAGGTGTTGGGGGGGCCGTGTGTTAAAGGTGGGGCCATTTAGCGAGGATGTGGGGCCTGCGCCATCTGCTTCATGGGTAGCGAGGGAGACAGACGGAAATACTGCAGTACGGAATGGCAAATACTGGGAGCTAAAACGCAAGGCAAAGAAAACCAACCAAACAAAATATTTCCATGGTGATTTTGCCTCCACTCTTCTCCCCCCCCTTCAATTCTGCACCCTGTCTTTTTCCTTTGCCCTTCTGTCATGGACTCTGCCTTCAGTCCTTTGGCTTTTCTTTTACACTTTTCTACCTGTCTCTTGCTTTCTTTTCAAGCTATCCAGCACTGAAAGAGAAACCTCTTACATCTGCTCTAGGAATCTGTTTCCATCTTCCTTGCTGCCTTGTTCATGCTGCTTCATGTCCCTAAGTATGTATAACTTACCATCTTATCTGGATATTTTAAAACTTAAAGTTTTTCTTTGCCTTTGTGACTGCTACACAAAAACAAAAGGTGTTTGTATTAATGGAGTACCATATAATGTTCAGTACATTTGTGCATTGTGTAATGTTTAAATCATGATAAACATCTTTGCAAACATTTCTTTGTAATGAAACTTTCAAAATCCTTCTAGCTTTTATAAATGTATGGTACATAATTGGCACCTATAGTCATTATATTGTGCAGTGATTCCTCAGAGTTTCTTGCTCCTAAGAGTGACTTAGTGCACATGGAGCAACCTTCTCCATCCCTCCCCATCCCACTCCTGCCCCCAGCCTCTCGTAATCACCATTTCAATCTCAAATTCTATGATATTGAGGTTTTTTAAGGTTCCACTTGAGTGAAAACATCTGATACTTGTATTTCTTTGCCTAACTTACTTCACTTAACATAGTGATGTCCACTTCCCTCCATGTTGCAAATGACAGAATTCCATTCTTTTTTATGGATGGATAATATTCCTGTGTGTGTGTGTGTGTGTGTGTGTGTGTGTGTGTGTGTATCACAGTCTCTCTGTCCATTCATCAGTTGGTGCACACTTAGGTGGTTTCCATTTATTGGCTATTGTGAATGGTACTGCAATGACTGTGGGAGTGCAGATGTCTCTTTAACATACTGGTTTCGTGTCCTTGGGGTGTATATGCAGTAGTGGGATTGCTGGATCATATGGCAATTCTACTTTTAAGTTTTTGAGGCACCTTTATACTGTTTTCTATAATAGTTATTCTAATTCACATTCACAGCAACATCGTGCAGACCAGAGTTCTCTTTTCTTCACATCCTTGTCAGCTCGCATTATCTTTTTTTGTTTGTTTTTTTTTTTGGTATTAGCCATTCTTATTGGGGTGAGGTGGTATCTCATTGTGGTTTTGATTTACATTTCCCTGATGACCTGTTAGCATTTACATGCCTTCTTTTGAGAAATATTGGTTCAGCTCCCCATTGCTCACTTTTAGTCGGGTTTCTTTTTTTCTGTTAAGTTTTGCAGCTCTCCACATGTTCTGGATAGCAACCCATCACCAGATGTGCACATTGCACATATTTCCTCCCACATTCTCATAGTTGTGTCTGCACTCTTTTGAGTATTTCCTTTGCTAAACAGAAACTTTTTATTTTTAGGTAATCCTACATGTCTGTTTTGGCTTTGCTCTCCTGTGCTTTGAGGGTCTTGTCCCCCCAAAACAAAATCCTTATCCATTCTGTTGTCCTGAGGCATTTCCCCTATAGTAGTGTCACGATTTCAGGTCTTCCATTTATGTCTTTAATCCATGTTGAGTTCATCTCCATGACTGGTGAGAGCGAGAGGTCTAACTTCAGTCTTCTGCTTGTGGAGTGCCAGTTTTCACAACATCCTTTACTACACAGACTGTTCTTTGTCCAGTGAGCGTCTAAGCACCTGTGGTGAAAATCAGTTGGCTGTGGTTGTGTGAGTTACTTCTAGGCTCTTTGTTCTGTTCCACTGGTCCATGTATATATGTTTATGTCTTATCTGGATTCCTAATATTGTTCATCATTGTTTAGTTTTGCATCATTGCGACTCTCCTCTCTGGTTAAAAATATATGACAGTGACCCCTCAGGGCCATTTACATAAAATCAAAGGCCCTGTGTAAGACAATTGAAGCTCTAACTAATAATCTTGCTGCAGAATACTTTTCCAGCTGCTTTTCCTGCTCCTTGCTTGCCTTATACTGCCAGCTGGGGCTGTGACTGCCATTGGATAAGCTCTGTGCTTTCTGCGTGCCCCTCTGCCAGTGCTTATGCGAGTCTCTCTGTTCATCATCGTATTTGTGGTTCAATGACAAGTTCACATTTCCTTTTTCCTTTCAGCTTTTATGATTGTCTTCCTCAGAATTAATTGCATTTTCTTGAGAACCTCCACAATCCTTTGTTTATAACCAAGGTGACCCCAGAATTTATCATCTAATCTTGAGAGCGAAAGGTGGCACTATTAGTAATTACTTGGGAGCAATAAACATAAATCAGGACTAACTGAAAACATGGGATGGTCACTATTCATGCTTCACTTTTGGCCTTTTGCATATGGCGCCCCGTGTTCGAGCTGGCTGTGCACCTCTCCTTTCTACCTAAACGTCATGTTCCCTGGGGACATCACTGAGGGACACACCAAGGGGCCCAGGTTAATACTGCACATCAGGAAGTGAAACTCATTGCTGTCCTTTACTGGAAGCACTGAGATGGTGTCTCACGTTTCCAGTTTCCATTCTTCTCCATTTTCAGTCTGTTTTGCATACTGCAGCCAGAGTGATCTTTTACAATTATGCATTAGATCATATTATTCTCAGATGTGAATCCTCTCATTGGCTTTTCTGCATATGCAAGTTAAACTGCAGACTCCTGTAATCCATGTTGTTGTTGTTAGGTGCCGTTGAGGCCAACTCGTAGCGACCCCCATAGGGTTTTCAATGGCTGATGGTCAGGATTGCCTCAAGAGTGGACTGCTGTGCCCTTCTCCTGTCCTGTAATCTGTAGTGCTCAGTTACCTTATAGTTTCTGCTTCATCTCACGCTACCCTTGCTCTGTGGCTCCAGCCTACCTGACTTTCCTTCGTTTCCCAGCATGCCATGTCCTGTACCACCTTGGGCACCTCACACCTGCTTTTCTCTCCACCTGAGATGGCCCCTCCAGCCTTCTGCTCGATGGGCCCTTTCTGGTGCTTTAGGCCAGAGAAGCTTTTCCTGACCACAGTGTTTAACTCAGAGATGGCTGTTGGTTTTCTCTCCTTTGCATTCATGTTTTTTAGTTCCTAAAACTTACCACAATTCATAATCACAGGTTTTTCTTTTTTCTTTTTTTTTTCTGTATTCCTCTTCATGTATCCCTGTCTTGCTAGGCTCCATTTTGTTCTCAGGAAAGGTACCATTTCCATTTTCTCCACTACAGGGTGTGTAACACATTGCCTGGCGTGTAGAAGAAGGTGCTTGATAATTAAAGTTGGATGATTGTTAAGTTTGAATAATAATTACTATTTTAGTTGATGACTTTGCTAATTCCACACTTTTTTTTAATTCCAAATTTAATTGGCTACAAAAAATGAAACCAAAAAGCAGCATAGTATGGCCCTGGAGATCTGATGTGTAAAATGAGATCCTAATGAACATATGAGTATCAAGCAAAAATTTATCCCAAGAAATCTCTACCCTCCGGTGGGTGGCACCTGCTGTCCTTCCCTGGAATGGATGTGCAGTTAATCTTCCCAGGGCCCTGGCCCATCAGGACAGCAGAATTGCTAGTGCAGCCAGGAAAAGCTGGCCATAAGAAAGCACAGATTTCTACTCTCCAGAGGTAAAAATATCCAAAATAGACCAAACAAGAGGCAGAGACTTCTGGTTGCAGTGGCACACACCTGCAGTCCCAGCAGCTCAGGAGGTGGAGGCAGGAGGATGATAGGTTTAAGGCCAGAGGTAACCTGCATGACTTAGTGAGACCCTGTCTCAATTTTAAAAAAATAAAAAAGGGCTGGGGTGCCTCTTAAAGCAAATGTGAGGCCTTGGGTTCAGCTCTCTAGGAGCCCCCCCCCCACACACACACAGACAAAAGAGTAAGTGGGTGGGAGTGAGGTAGTGTTTACTGAGCTTTCTTGTCCATGCAAATATTTGTGTACTTTTTGTGTACAAATATTTGTGTAATATTTGTCTACTTTTATACCCTAAAAGTACCAACTATTTTTATTATCAAAGCATGAACAGCAGGTCAAATTATTATCCTACATGCCTGCTGTCTTGAATGTTTTGACCTTAGAAAATACTTTAATTCTATTTCCTTTTCCTTTCGTTTTTCTTTTTTCTGTGCAGTACCAGGGAGTTGAACCCAGGGCCTCACACATGCTAGGCGTGTGCTGTACCACTGAGGGCACCTCTGGGCCTCTTTTTCATTCTTTACTTTGAGACAGAGTCTTGTTAAGTGATGCAGGCTTCCTCTGGCTTTGAAATTGAGATTGTCCTGTCTCAGCCTCCTGAGTCAGTAGGAGTACAGGCATGGGCCACGGCATCCAGCCTTTGTTTCCCTCCTAAGTGACCTAATGAATTCAGTCTCCCCATGTGTGTTCATTCAGCAAACACCTCCTGAGCATCCTTGGTATGCAAATCCTACACAGGAGACACTGACACCACTGAGAGGGCGTGTGTGACAGTGACGCTGCCGCCCTGACCACATGGGGCACGCGTAACGATAAGTGAGCTGGGTGGATAAGTGAGCTGGGTCTGGCCCATTGAGAGCTGCTCAGTATTGTTGAGCGTCTCTTAGAGAGTGAACACCTTCACCTTCATATAGACACAGGGAAGTTCTTTAAAACTGCTTCTTTCCCACTCTGGCATTTTTCTTGACCTCCTCTGCCTTTTAAAGAAACTTTTGAGAATAAATGCTCTTTCCTACTGCAAGCATCAGTCACCGTTAGCAGCAGTGCTGTGCTGCTCATCTGTTCTCTTGGGTTGTTATTTTTATGAACACAGGCAGGATGCTCTCATTTTTACCCCAGGTGGAGTTTACTTAGAATCACTTGGCCCAGTCATTCTACCCTTGTTAGAATGTTAAAATTTAATAGCTTTCCAGTGTTTGCAGAGACACCCATGTCTTCAGCATGGACCAAGAAAATAGGTATATTTTCCAGAAATGGTTTTGCTTATAATCATTGACCTAGTTGTAACCATTTAAGCTCCTGGAACTCTTGGCATAAGAAAGTCTATATCTCTATTTAGAGGTGGAGCCTTGTATGCTAATCTTAACAAAGCAAAAACCGGAAATAACCATCACCGGCTGTCTTTTCTGTTCACGTGGAAGTAGAAGACTATTTTCAGTACAAGTAGAACTTCAGAATAGGAATATTTGAGAAGATAAATTCTAAATTTATAGTGAGAATATTAATGACAAATTAAACAACTAAGTGACTTTTAGGAGATAACAGAGCAGTTTCCCATTTACTACCAAGTTATTTTTTTTCCCAAAAGATAAATTATAAATTACTTCTTTGGTTTTGGAAACCCGAAATTTCTTTGAAAGTGTAATGATGAATGGTAGATTCCCAGGGAATATCTCAAAGATTTTTTCATCTGGGTGCTGTAGGACACGCCTGTAATCCCAGCAACTTCAGAGGCAGAGGTAGCCTGCACAACTTAATGCGACCTTGTCTCAAAACAAAAGATGAAAAAGGGCTGAGGGTGCAGCTCAATGGCAGAGCACTTGCCAAGTATGCAGAAGGTCCTGGGTTCAGCTCCCCAGTCCTGTGGGGAAAAAACCTATTCCATAAAGTTCACTTCTCCTCTTGTACCGGCCATTGCCTCTTGACATTTATTCATTAACTATTTATTGATCGTGTGCTTCCATGGTCAGACCTTTTTTTTTTTTTTTTTTTTTTTTTTTTTTTTTTTTTTTTTTTTTTTTTTTTTTTTTTTTTTTTGCTTTTTTGCTTTTTTGCTTTTTCCTTGAGACAGGATCTTTCCATGTGGTCCAGAGTGACCTAGAACTCAATCCTCCTGCCTCTGCCTGCACAGTACTGGGATTCCAGACGTGCACCACCACACCCAGCCTTGATGCTGTTGTCAGGTGTCCTTGAGTCAGGTCTGACTCAGGCGAGCCTCGCAGAGTTTTCAGTGGCTGATTGCTTTGGGAGTGGATTGCCACATCCTTCTCTCATTGTTGTGGGCCTGGGGATCAAACCAAGGGCCTCACAGAGAGCAGAGTGGCGCTCTACCAACTGAGCTAAACCCCAGCCCGCGTGCAGCCTAGGACAGACCTAATTTTGAGTGCTTGGACTACGTTAGAAAATGAAACAACAAATATCTTTATCCTGGTGGACTTTACACTCGGTTATCTCTGCTGTAGACAGCTTGTATCAGATGTAACTTGTATCCGAGGTAGACAACTTCTGTTAGGTGTCTGACCCAGCCCTTTTTTCTCAGCTTCTAGGTGGATTTCTATGAGACTTTTTTCACCTGGGTCCCCCTAAGCATTTCAGACTTGGCTATCTCACACTGCAGTCATACATGGTGGTCTTAACTGTGCTCTTCCCTCTCAGTTTCCTCCAGTAGTGTGTACTCCATCTGCTAAGCGTCCAGCCCACACATATGCTTGTGCCAGAAATCTGGAAGTTGCACTTCTCTTCCCTTTCCCTCTCAGTTCCCACAGCTGTAGGTTGTTGCCTGTATTTCTCTTCTGTCTCTCCCTATTTAGTGTTTTTTGTCTTCTATCCCAGCACATTGGTTCAGTCTCTAATCTCATTGTTCCTCAATCTAGTCTCCAAATTCCTTCTAATATTTCTTGACACCATGCAAATTGAATCATGTCACTTGCTTGATGAGTTTTCATAAACTCTCTCTTACTTATAGGTTCAATATCATTTTTCTTTTGATAGTGTAGAAGCCTACGCATTTTTATGCGTTTGAGAACATTCTCATTTTCTTCTTGGTGCTCCCTGACCTGAGTGCCCCATTACATCAGTCTTAATCTGTTTTTTTTTTTTTCTTTCTCTTTTTTTTCTCTTGCGGTACTGGGGGTTGAACCCAGGGCCTCGTGCCTGCATGCTCTGCAAGTGCTAGACCACTGAGGTGCACCCCCAGCCTTTTTTTTTTTTTTTTTGGAGACAGGGTCTTGCTAAGTTATGCAGACTGCCTCTGGTCTGGAACCTGTGATCCTCCTACCTCCGCCTCCCAAGCTGCTGGGATTACAGGCACGAGCCACCACGCCCGGCGTCTTCCGTCGTCTTAATCTGTTTTCTAAAATCTTTCTCCACCCACTCCCACAAGTCTGCATTCGCCTTAGTGAATCTGATCTTAGTTACATGTAAGAAGCAGAGTCCAATTCAGTCAGAAAAAACATATTTTGAAAAAGTCACTTTTTAACCAAGAAAATGTTCAGTTTGTTAGAATTTAATGTGGTACAGAGAAAGGGAAGTGAAAAAATTTGGAGGACAAAGCTTTTATAAAAGATTACTGCAGATTTTGGTAGGATAATCCAAAAGTGTTTGAAGGATATATATATATCATATTGCTATGTCAATTGGGATTACAGAAGACTTTTGTTAATGGAAATATTCTTCAGGCCTGAAAGTTGTACATAAAGGACTAGCCTGTACTGAGCTGCTTTGGGTCTTTCATGTTTATGGGGTAACTGCTTGTGTACAAATGAATGCTTAGGAGTTCAGACCAAGGAAAACAAGAAAGATTTGAGCCTCATCATTCTGTAAAAATAATGTTGATTTGAAAAGTTACTGATGGTAAGGCCATTTCTGTTATCAGTAAATTATGTAAACTTTATGAGAGTTTTAAGAAGTGATTTATATGGTTTCTTTTTAAATAAGCTGCCTGAAAAAGTGACCATGAATGTGCTAAAAGGTTTATTTGAAGTAAACATGGTGTTATAGTTCCCCTGGCACAATTATTTCATATTTTGTCCCAGGGAGTCAAGCCACAAAGCAAAGATAATCATAATGTTTGTAGAAAACAGTGTTTAGGATCCTAGGATTTTAATGCTAGGATTGTTTACTTGTCCTGACTTCCATATTCCTTTTTGAAAAGCTTTTAGAAAGATACTTTTTAGGGAGCAGATGACCTGTTTTAGCAGAAGGAAGTAGTGATTTAAGAAAAAAATTACTTTCCTACCCATTCCACGTTCTTTTTGACTGGCTGCTCAGTTGGAGTTAGAAATACAGCTGTGGTGAAAAATAGAAATACTTTTCTCTTACACTTTTGTGCTGAGGTCGTTAACTGTTCTCACAGATGTCAACCTAGCTCATCTTTCCTTTCTTGGTGGCTAATTAAGGAACGAGGTATAAAATTGATTAAGCTGTGATTCAGACAGTGGAAAACAACCAGAAGTATACTGCACACTGCATATTAGGCTCCTTTTATGCTTTTGTGTTTTTTTTGTTTAGACTAAAATATTGGGTTGATACTGTAACTGAGGACAAATTGTGGCTGTTGACATGAGAATCGCTGTTTGGGTTTCTTTTCTCAACTGTGGGGATCTTCATTCTGGGCAGTGAAATCCTTCCTCTTGAACATCCCACATCAGCTAGGGTAAAAGGAAGCTGTCTTCATAGTGTTTTATGGCCACTACTTTGAACTCATTTACAGAGATACTGTGAGCTTCACAGCTAACTAGAAGGAAAGGAAGGAGTTTCATTGTGAATGTATTCAGTGAATTTAAAGATAATCTTTGCTATTCAGGCTATAGTAATACCTTATTGAAGGAAGAGACTGGAAATGAGGAATTGTGGGGTACAAGTTCTTCCTTAGAACTGGTCTACTCTGTTCTTAACTAAGTTATTACCCCTTTTTTGGCCCTCATTTTCTGTTGTTGCATCAGAAAGGCATATCATATGCCTCTAAAACTGTGTGAAAAACGTATACATGCTGGAAAGACTCAAAATTCTTTTCCTTTGGTGTTAAAAAGTAGATTTAAAGAAAACATGAATTACCTGAACTTGGGTAGTATTAGTATTTTAGATGAACCTGTAGTTAAATATGTAGCACATACAAAGAACAACACAGAGTTTTTCCTTTTCAGTAATGACCCACTTAAGTAAAATTACGATGTGCATATGATTATTAGACTACGGTAGATCCTGGTGGGTAAAGAAGATTGAAAACAGTGAATGAAGTGGGATCATGCATAGCGATTTGCAGATGATAAAAGCTTTTTGCTGACAAGAGATTAATGTGGGATGGTCCCACATCTTTGTTTGGGAACCATATATGTTGACATAGATCTGAGGATTGTAATATTATGTCTTTCAAATGGAAAGAATAGAACTCTGGTTATGAGTAATTCATTATGATGGAATATAAGGAAATATATTTCTAACTTTTGTTTCTTTTAACCAGCCACCCATGTTCTTGGACAAGTTAGTTTTTAGTTTCTACTATCTCATTAAATAAATTGTGAGGCATGTGTATTACAACTTCTGATTTTGGAAAATCTTTCTCTGTACTCCATTTACACAAAACAAATGGAATTTATAAGAAACAATCTCTCTCTCTCTGGGACTACTGTATGGTCATGGGGTGGCATGCTTGTTGTGTTGAGGCCCTCTTTCTGTAGCACTCGCTTCCTTCAGTGGTTGGTGAGTGTGCATTCCATATGCCTCAGTCTGTTGTTATTAGAAGCAACAGAGTACAGAAGAGATGGTTGCTATTTTCTAGGGCTTCGCCTTAGGGTTACTTAATTACTTTGGAACAGTTTAAAGTAAATAAACGGTGAAAAACACTCTTGGAAAAGTGGTTGAATGACAGATATGCCCCTAGTTTTTTGCTAATCTCTCTTGTGGTTTTTATAATGCCATATATTTTTCTTGGGAGAGTTTCCTCACAGCTGTATTTGTAATCCTGGGCTACGATTTATGAGCTGCCACCATTAAGGTCTTTCTCTGGCTCTGTCGTCAGAGATGGAGGATATATGTGGTTTGTTTTCCTTTGCTAATATTTGAAAAATTTTCCTAATTCAAATACATGCATAAGTTTTTCTTGATTTTGTCTTTTTGGCTTGGATTGTTTTATAAAGAGAAATGTGTGAATTGTGAAAATTTCTTTCTGAAATTAAGGACAAAATTTTTAGAGAGAGCCAAGTACAGGCCTGTACTCCCAAGAGGCTGAGGCAGGCGGATCATGCATTCGATGCCAGAGGCAGCCTGCGTAACTTAGAGAGAACCTGACTCAAAATAAATGAAAAATGGGCTGGGGTTGCAGCCCAGTGGCAGAGCACTTGCAAAGTATATATGAGGCCTTGGGCTCAACCTAAAAGTACTGCCCTTCCTAAAAATATTTCAAAGAAGAATACATGTGGTTACTTGAAAAAGTATATGTCTTCTCGTTTTAGCTTTAAGAGTATTACCAACCAGCTCTGCTCTCTTTCTACCTCTAGAAAGGATTACTGGAGTAACTGAAATCTGTTTGCATTATTTTTCCCTTAGGGTGAGCTGATCCTCTGCTGTTTTTAAGGAGGATGCTTTTGTATCTAGTGAAATAGGTAGCACAGGATCCAGTTAACTGGAAAGGCAGTAGGCCTTTCCCAGTGAGTTATTTGGACTTTGATGTTAATATATAGGCCCTGGTATGTGGCATTGAAATGGGCAATAAGCACTCAGGAAGGAGGAAAAACCACATTTCATGCTCTCATATGACCCACTCTGTTTCACTTCTGAGAGTGATTTTTCACCATGGCCAGCTCAGAAACAGATAATTTAAGATTATAATGTTGAGTTGTTTATCCATAGACTATACCAGAAAAAAGTGCTTCTCCTTTTATGAATTTCCATATTTCTTCATGAAGCCCGTTTACTTATAGAAAGCATGTGTTATATTAGAATATGGTTTAGGCAACTCCAGGTCTGTTGATGACATTGTGGGAAAGAGGGTTGGGAGCGTGGATGGCAGTGTTTTAATATTTTCTATATATTCTCTTCCCTCTGATATTAGTTTCTATAAGTTAGAAAGGGACTTGTAATAAAAGCAAACTGATGTTGATATTCTTTCCCTGAGGAACGACAAGAGAAGTAAATTTTTATATTTTTAAGGAATAAATTAAGCACCATGTTTAAAAATGCGTAAGCAGTGTTTAGATGATGAGTCATCACAATTGGTCCACCTTGAGCCCCTACAAGTGTTTACCTGCGCCAGCCCTGCCTCCCCCACCGCCAAGAGGTGTAACTGGCGTAGACTACACTGTATGTGCTTGATTTTGTGTTAGTTCTTGAATATGGTAGGAGTTATAGATTAAGTTAATTTCATCTGCATATGCAGATTCAGGTTTCTGAAGGTGTTTTTTAAAAAGTAATTCATTTCCCACTGCATTGTCTTTGTACTTTCATAAAAATATCAGTTTGTATATGTGGTTTTATTTCTGTACTGTCTATTCTGTCCCATTGATCTGTTTGTCTATCTATATGCCCGTACTACACAGCCTTTGTTACTATAGCTTGCGTTATAATAAATCTTGAAATCAGGTAATGTTAATCCTCCAGCTGTGTTTTTTTTCCCAAAGTTATTTTGATTTTCGTATTTCCAAATGAATTTTAAAAGCAGTTTGTCAGGTTATAGAAAGACTTCTACTAGGATATTTGTTGAGATTATATTGATTTAATAGATCAATATGGGGAGAACTGACAGTTTGAGATACATCTATTTGGACATTATTTCTCTCAGGAATATTGTGTAGTTTTTGGTATACATGTCTTTCATGAAAATCTTTTGTCAGACTTATTCCTAAGTATTTCTTATTTTGATGCATTAATTCATCAATTAATAATTGTTGAAATACTTGGGGGCTGATCCCAGGGCCTTCTGCATATTTTGCAAGTGCTCTGCCACTGAGTTATACCCTTAGCCCCTTTTTATTTTTTAGCCCCTTTTTATTTTTTATCTTGAGACGGGGTTTTGTTAAGTTATTCAGGCTGCCTCTGGCCTTGGACTTGTGATCCTCCTGCCTCTACCTCCCAAGTTGCTGGGATTACAGGTGGCACCAGCTCAGTAAATGGTATTTCAAAAAATTTGTTGCTAGTTCGTCACTGGAGTGTAGAAATGTTGGATTTTTGTATATTCATTTTGTGTCCTGCACTTTCTGATACCGCTTATTAGTTCTAGGAGTGTTTTTGCAGGGTCCAATGGGTTTTCTACATCAGTGGTGGTAATTTAGTAAACAGAGACTGTTTCTTTTTTTACTAATATGTATGTCTTTTATTCTTGCTTGACTGCAACTGTGTTGAAACTTCAACATCTTGGTTTTTCAATTATTTTTTTTTCTTTAATTTCTTTGATAAAAGATTTCACTGTTTATCTCAGGCTGGCCTCAAGCTTGCTGTGTAGCCCAGGCCTGGAACTTGTGATCCTTCTGCCTCAGCCCCCAAGTTCTGGGATCATAGGAGTGCACCGGGATGCCTGGCTTCCATCATGTTTACTACAGGTGGGAAGAGCCGAGGGCTGTGGTACACACCTGTAATCCCAGCACCTCAGGAGGCAGAGGCAGGAGGATGGTGAATTTGAGGCCAGAGGCTGCCTGTGCAATTTAGCAAGCTCCCATCTGAAGATAAAAAGTTTAGAAAGGGACTGGCGATGTACCTCAGTATACTGGCATATTGTATAGGAGGTGCCAGCTTCAACTGCCTATATGGGGGAAACCAGAGTTGGTAAGAGGGAGTCGGGTGTGGTGACACGTGCCTGTAATCTCAGCATGCAGGAGGCTGAGGCAGGAGAGTTCAAGGTCAACCTAGCTACATAGGGGGACCCTGTCTCAGAAACAGAGGAGGCAGTAGTGACATCCATTTCTTACTCCTGACTTTAGGGGGCAAGTGTCTAGTCTTTCACTATTATGTTTGAGATTAGGTGTTAATTTTTTCATAGATCTCCTTTAGTGGGTTGATAATGTACCAGTGTCTTCTCAGTTTGTCAGTGTTTTCCCATGGGTGTCAAATTTTGTCAAATGCCTTTTCTATGTCAATCAAGATGATCATGTGATTTTTCTTTCAGCCTGTTAATATGGTAATACATTGATCATTTTTTAAAACGTTAAATTAACCTTTCATTCATGGGTAAGCCCTTGCTTGTTCATGATTATTAATTTTTAAATCTATTGTCTTATATTTTCACATTCATATACATATACATATTCTGTGTTTCTGAGCAAAATTGGCCTATAGTTTTCTTATGATGTCTTTGGTTTTGGTATCAATAATGCTAGCTTCACAGGGTCTGTAGGGAAGTAGTCCGTCAATTTCTTAGAAAAATTTGTGTGGAATTTTGATTATTTCTAACTTAAATGTTATGTAGAGTTTAGCTGGTAAGTCTGTCTAGGCTGAGGGTGGTGTTTCATTTTTAATTTTGTTTTTGGTGGGAGGATGTTAAATACTCAGGGTTTTGTTTTGTTTTGTTTTTAAGCTGGATGTTACACTATTTGTGGTACCTATTTCTTGAGTCATTTTTGGTCATTTGTGTCTCTTCAAACAGTTTGTCTATTTCATATGAGTTGTAGTTGTTTAATTTCTGAACATACAGTTATTTGTATAATATTCCCTTATTATCCTTTAAACATCTATATAATCTACAGTAGTCTACATCTATTAGTGTCTGTGTCTCTGTTTCCATCTGCCACTTCATCAGTCATATTAGCAAGAATGGAGATTTATCAATTTTATAGACCTTCTTAAAGAACTAGCTTTGATTTCATTGATTTTGTCTGTTTTGTATTTTATTGATTTCCTTCTTTCTGCCTCCTCTTAATTTAATTTGCTTGTCTTTTCTTTCTCCCCCCCCACCCCGTTTTTATTGGAAGTTATGATTTTAAGGTCTTTCTTCTTCTGTAATGTAGGCATTTAATCATATAAATTTACCCCAAAATACTACTTTAGCAGTCTCCCACAAATTCTAATATGCTTTCATTTCCATTCTGCTCAAAATACCTTCTGACTTCCCTTGTGATTTCTTCTTGATTCATGGACTATTTAGAAGTATGTTATTTACCTTCTAAATGTTTAGGGATTGTCCAGAGATCTTTCTGATATTGGATTCTAGTTTGGTGATTTCAAAACAAAACAAAAATAAATACAAATGTATTTAGTATCACTTTACTATTTTTCAATGTGTTGGCGCTCAATTTATGGTCCAGAGTGTAGTCTTTGTAGATGTTTCCTTTGCACTGAGTAGTTGGGTGGAATGCTCTGTAACTGCCCGTCAGGGCAAGTTGGTTTACAGAGTCATTCAGTTTTATTATATCCTTGCTGATCCCCCCCCACACTTGTTTGGTTGAGAGAGATGTATTCAAGTCTTTGACTATAATTGGGCTTTGCGTCTTTCTTCTTGTTCCTCTGGCATTATTTTGAAGCTCTGTTATTAGGTGCATAGACATTTAGAATTGTCACGCTGTTTTGATTGATGCATTTATTTGATGCTATCTCTATCCTTGGCAATAGTTTTTTTTCTTTAAAATATAGTTAGAAATATGTATGTGTTTCACTTTGTCTCTGCCTTTTAATTATAATGTTTTCCAATATTTCCTTCAAGTGATACTCTATCACCTCACATATAAGAAGGTTGAAGTTAAGTGTTCTATTTCCATATTTTCCTTTTCAGCCTTTCTGCTGCTGATGGCATAAATCTTACTTTTAACTATGTTTAAAAGCCACAACTCATTGTTATTATTTATGTTTAAACAGTGAATTATCTTTTAAAGAGATTTTAAATAATAACAAGAAATTAATAAGAAGAAAGAACCCATATATTTCCCCCTGTGGTTATCATGTCTGTTTCCCTTTATCTTTTGTGTAGATCTGATTTATATCCAAACATTTTCTGCTCGCATGAAGGGCTTCCTTTAATGTTAGTTGCTGAGGTGGTCTCCTAGTGATGATATAGTTCAGCTTTTGTGTGCTTGAACACATCCTTATTTTTTCTGGCTTTATGTTAAAATTTTCCTTTTTCCTTGGAATAGAATTGTAGGTGGACAGTAATATTTTTTCTTTTAGTACTTTAAAGAGATGTTACTCTGCTGTCTTCTCATTGTCATAAAAATTTTAATGCCAATTTTAGCTCCTCTTAATGCAACAAAGAAGACTTTGACTGCTGTTAAGATGTTCTTTTTATCACTACTTCTGAGCATTTGTTTATGTTGACCCTTGGTGTTGTTTTATTCATTTTTCTTATGCTTTGGATTTGTTCCATGTCTTTGATCTGTGGGTTCATAATTTTTATCAAGTTTATAAAATTTGGGTCACTATTTCTTCAAGGTTTCTCTAATGGGGGGGAGGGGTTCTTCACTACTTCCCCTGTATAGGGACTCCAATTACTCTGTAATTGTTTGTCTTCTCACTGTTGAGTGGTACTGTTTTTCTTTTTCTTTGTTCTCATTTTCTTTGCTCCATTTTGGGTAGTCATTGTCGCCGTGCCTCACGTTCACTGATGCTTTCTTGTACTGTGTCTGACGTGTTGGGAATCCTATCTAGTGTCTTTTCATCTCCAACATTGTAGTCAATTTCTAGAGATACAGCTTGAGTGGTTTTAAAAAGATACCGCCACATCTCTTCTTAACTATTAGAACATATCAAATAATAAGTGTGTTAGTGCCTTTGCTTGGATTTAACTTGCATGCCAGTTCTAGGTCAATTCAGTTTGTCATCATGGGTATTTTTTTCTCCCTCATTGTAGACCTGGTGATGCCAGACATGGTGAATTTTACCTTGCTGTATGCTAGATGTTTTTGTATTCCTTCAGGTCTTTTTGAGCTTTGTTCTCAGATGCAGTAAGTTGCTTGGAAACAGTTTGATCCTTTTATGTATTGTTAGCAGGATTGGTTCAAGGGAATCTGGGAAAGAGCTCAGTCTAGAGCAGATTATTTCTCGCTACTCTTGAAAGACCTTCCTGAGCAGTCTGCATAGTAGTCTGTGAAGTGAGTTTCCAGCCTTGCTGGAGGGAGCAGGCCTAGGTCACAGTCTGTGTGAATGCCAGGAAGGGTTCCTTCTGATACTTCTGGGTGGTTCTTTCCCAGCCTTGCACAGTTTCCTCCTAGTTAGGAGGCAGTCTGCTCTCAGGAGAACCTTCTGTAGATCTCTGGGCTCTCTCTCTGTGTATCTCTCTCCTTTCTTCTCCTTTATCTTTTTTTGAGACAAGGTCTCACTAAGTTGAACAGGCCGTGTGTGGCCTGGAACTTGTGATCCTCGAGCATCTGCCCCCGGGATGCTGGATGACAGGTGTGCACCACCACGCCTGCCTGTTGCATCCTTTACCCTGTGAACCCTTGCTGCCGTGGTCTTTGTAGACTCAACTCTGTCCCTTTCACTCATGCAGTCTCCCTGGTTCTGCCTCAGTTTGACCTCCTCGCATTGCACCCTCCCAGCAGAAAATCGAGACAGTCAGGAGGTTCTCACTCATTTCCTTGCATCTCGGGGATCATAATCCTTAGTGGCCTCACGACCGGTTTCTTGAAAGCCATTGTTTCATACGTTTTGCTGAGTGTTTTCAGTTGTATCAGGCTTGAGAGTATGTTTGTGTCTCTTATTCCGCCTTGACATGTGGTCCTCCCCAATTTCTGTTTTGAAGCCACCATCTCTCTTTTCACACAAGCTCAAGACTAGAATTTATTCTTCTCTGCATTTTTTTTGTTCCAGTGGCTAATTCTCCAAGTCCTAGTAATTCTCTGCTTGCCAATATATTAGACATTTCTTTTGTAGTTAATAGTAATAATCTTCAGGGAAACATCCACATTAACTTTTACAAAAACATAACACACATCCTTGTAGTGGAGGAAATATTGTCAGAGTAGCTCAAAGTTAAAGTGCCTGTGCTCTGTACAGAGGGTAAAGTAAGAACTTGGAATCTTTCTTAGTGCATTTTAATTCAGTGTAATATTTTCATGTTATGTTGATAGAGCAGAGTTATTTCATCCTGAGTGTATTTGTGTTTGTTTATTGGTGCTGAGGATAAAACCCAAGACCTTGTATGTACTACACAAGTGCTTTACCACTGTACCAAAACTCCAGCCATGCTTATATAATTTTTTTAAAAAATAGTATCTTTGGGGAGGATATGATTTTTTTTCTAGACTGAGCCATAATTTCCCTGCACATTGTGTGTTTTTGATTTACACACATGTGCACACAATGTACACACACATACAACACACCCAATTATTACTATTTTTTGCTTTCCTATTTCCCCTACTGGTTGGGGCTGGGATGTAGCTCAGTTGGTGGAGCACTGCGCTGCAGTCTCTGAGGTCCCGAGTGTGATTCCCAGTGCTGCAAAAATGGAGAAAGGATGTGGCAATTCACTCCCAAGGCAATCCCGAAATAGCCATTGAAAACCCTATGAGGGTCGCTATTAGTCGGATATGACTTGAGGGCACCTAACAACAACAACAACAACAACAACAACATTTCCCCTATTACTTGGTGTGCTTCTTAACACCAGAGTTGTCATTCTTGTATCTTCAAAACCTTATACAGTATCTGGGATAGGGGTGCTCAATTAATGTTTGCTGATTTGAACTAAACTAGAATTTTAGGCTCAGTGCATTGTTCAGGTTGTACCTAACATTTCTGCATTATGCAGAATCAACCGTCTGTGTATTGCAGTATAAACCATACTGACATCATTGTAGCTTGTTATTATATGCCTTTGGTTTGTTGTGAAAGAGCTGTCAGAGAATGAGCTCTCTTTATTGCCTAGAATTACTAGTTAACTGTTATTTTGCCACTGATCAGAATGACTGTCTCTGTGTCTTCTGTTCTGCTGTATTCATTGTGGGATTTTGCTGTAATGAGGTAGTCAGAGATGCGAGTAAGTCTTACTAGGTCTCCTTTAGTGACTTGTCACAACATCATTGACTTGGTGGGATCAATCAGGGATTTTGGCTTTTGTCTTGACACTCTTACTGTTTGAAACATTTGTTACTGTCTTTGACCTTGCCTTCTGCTCCTCCCTATCTGCATTCTAACCCAGTACCATGTTTTAGAGGGAAAAGATCATGGAGGTCAGCTTCTATTGAACTCTGTTGCAGAAATACTGTAGAAAGAGCTCTTGAAGATGAAAGACTACTGTCCTTGTCAGACAGCCTGCTAATTTCGGTGTGGACTATTTACCTTGGCGAGGAATCTTAGAAGTGATGACTCTCTCTTTAATTCATTCGCTTTTCACTTGATAGAACAAAGTTGCTTGGTTTTCTTTTTATTGCTCACCACCTCCTCACATAAAAAATTGTATGTCCTCCCTGAGCACATGATTTCTTCCATAATCTGCCTAGGTTAAGGCCTGAATGGCTGTGTGTGAGCCCTATATGTGTGGTATCTGTGATGTGCATGTGTTTGTTTTTTGCTATCCTTGGATTCATCCAGTTCTACCAAGACTTATAATAACTTGTTCGCATTGCATGGTTCTGGCTCCCTCTGCAGCCCCGAATGAAAAAGTGCTTTGTTCTTTCTTGCGGAAAAATCCAGCTCTCAGCCTTCTTGCTTTAAGCAGAGCATTGCCAGCTGGTGTGCAAGGATAAGATTGGGATTTCAGATTTAGAAATGCATTATTTTTGTTTTGACAAGACTTGTTGAAGATTGAAGTTATGTTTCAGGAACATGCCACAGGGTGAGAAAATGGTGAGGAAAGTCAGGAGAAAAGGCAGAAAGGGCAATCACAATTGTGATTTGCTAAGTAGAAAGTTAAAGTACGTACAGGTACTTACAGCAGGCTTTCCTAAAGAGAGTTGCAAATGAATGGCCTGGGGCCATTTTAGAGCTTCCAAGGCAACTTATTGGATTACCTCAGAACCTTAATGCACAGCTCACCTTGATGATTACTGCAATTTGTTCTCTAATATTGGCTTGGCTGTGAGTTTGGCTAGGGCTTGACAGCTATAGACTTCAGTTTCTACTTCATTAAAATGAATGAATTGGACTAAATAATTGTTAAATTCCAATGCAGATTTATGAGTATATGATAATGGCTTCAAGTTATTGGTCTTTAAGGAACTATTGAGAATTTGGCCCTTCCCCAAAGTCTAGAGCTGCCATTGTCGTAAAATGATCCCTGACTTCTGGAGTAGAAGATTTTTAAGCCGCAGTCAACTAGATCGACCTGCAATGATTGCGGGATAGCAGTAGAATTTTCTGGATACACCTTTCCACAATAAAGTAAAATATGCATTCAAGCTGGGCAAGGTGGTACACACCTGTGATCCCAGAGACTCGGGAAGCAGAGGCAGGAGGATTGCAAGTTCTAGGCCAGAGACAGCCTACATAATTTAAGGAGACCCTGTCTCAAGGTGAAGAATAGAAAAGAGTCTGGGTTATAGTGCAGTGGTAGAGTGCTTGGAAAATATGCATGGGACAGTGAGGCTCTGGCTTCAGCCCCCCTGCCCCCTACAGTACTGCAAAAATAAAAATGAAAAAGAAACTGTACATTCAAGCTGGCTTTTGGGGTGCTGGTATGTTCTGTTTGTTGATGTAAGTTCTGATTAAACAGATGGTTCAATGTATAAACATTACACTTCCATGAACTTTTTGTTGTTGTTTGTATGTTTTATTTCAATAACAAGTTTATCCAAAAAAAACAAAAAAAAACTCATGCATTTAATGCATCTTTAGAGTATTAATCAGAGTACTGTCTTGCTGAATAATGGCTAAGGGGTCTGTATAGATGCCTGTTCTGTGAGGTTGTCACTATTTTAAGTCATACCACATTACATCATGTCTATATACTGAAAATTGCTTGAAAATGTAGTGAATAATGGTAAAAATTCTATGTTAGTTTGTGCTGCTTAATCTCTAATTTGACTTTAAAGATCTATTTAGAGGTTTCCCCCTCCCTCATGACTGGGGGCTTGAACCCAACACCTTGTACCTGCTAGGCCAGTGCTCCACTCCTGAGCTGCATCCCAGTCCCTTTTTTATTTTTATTTTGAGACAGGGTCTTGCTAAATTGCACAGGCTGTCTCTAGCATCGAACTTGTGATCCTCCTGCTTTAGATTCCTTAGTTGCTGGGATTACAGGTGTATGCCGTGGTGTCCAGCTTATTTAGAGAATTTAGTTTTTATCTTGGTATGAAATTCACACGACCTTGTTGACTTCAGTGAAACTTAACTAAGTGAAACTCTTCTCTGGAGGTCTCCTAAAATTGTTTCCCTGGCTGTATGTTGAAAGAACTGTGGTCGACAGAAGCCGGGGTGATGGAGCTAAAGCAAGCAGGGGATGGCCCTCCCGGAAGGGCTTCTGTCCTAGCTGGGGTATGGGAGTCACAGCTGGTGAACCCGAGGCTGTGTTTCTATTTGGAGCAGACACTGACCTCTTTTTCTGGACTGAAACAGTGAAGTGTAGTGGGGTGGGTAGCTTGGGTTATGAGAAACCTAAATTAGTTTGAAGTGGAATTACCCTGATGAAAGGGCAGTTGAAAGCCCTTGACACTGAACAGAGGATTGTCTAGTGTCTGATGTTGGCTCCGAATGCAGCAGACATAATGAGTCATTATGAACTGCTGATCTCTTACCCTCCCCTCAGCAGCCCCTATTAGACTTGCAAAAGCAGCAAACACTGTGCGTGCTTGGCGCGGCGCCTGCTGTGTCCTGGCGGAAAAAAGCCTACCTTGTTTGCGCTCCCACCAGATACTGGTGCGTCGTGTTACAGCGCCACTTAGGTCTGAGCTCCTCTGTTCAGTGTTGTCCTGACAGATGCTGTCATTGCCACCCCTTAGCAAGACAAGCGCAGCCACTTTGCCGGAGTTGGCTTTCTCCCAGCTCTGCCCTCCGAGGTCCTGAACTGCTGTGCTTGTGTAACTCTGCAAGGTGACAGCCCGTGCTCGGCTTCCTCTGCCATCATGTGCATTACCTTTTGAGTTTTTGCCATTTCTAAAAGAGAAGTGACTCTGTTCAGACAGATGGGTGAGCCCTGGACTTCCTGCCCTTTTAACAGCATGTGTGTATTAGGTTCCTCCTGGAGATCCCCGAGGACGGTCCACGTCCCTTAGAAACTCACTGCCTCTGTAGGTTGAGAGACATGTAAGCAGTCACGTAAGGAACCTTGACAGCTGAGCTTGTGAAGGACATGGGAACAAAGAGGAAGGAAGGGATCTCCGGGGAAATGGATTGGGCAGAGTCCTCTCAGGTGAGATACGAGGGCTAAATGTTGATTAGAATGTGTGGCATATAGTCCCTAGAGTCTAAGTAAAGAGGACAAGTGGCTGGAAATGAGCTTGGTGAACCTAGAATGGGGCCTGCTTTTGAAGGCTGCTTGGTAGTCAGGAATCAGCATGGAGCTTTAAAGCAGATGGGCAGCCACGGCATTACTTCTCATTTATTTATTTAAGAAACACTCTGGCAGCTGTCTGGAGAGTGAGATTGTTATATAAAGAGTGAGTGTTGGTGGAGCATTTGCCTGTCAAGTTGTGCAAAGGGGTCCTGGGGATATTCTGCATATGTCCAATGAGTCCAAGCAGAGTGATTAGGGTACAAAGACACTCAGATACTTAGGACTCTTGTAGGTGAGACATAGCTAACCACCAAAGATCAAGAGAGGGGGAAGAGAAATAAGAAGAGATTAAAGAGGAAGAGCTAAGACTTTTGGAGGAGTATTTGCAAAGGACACAGGCAGGGTTGAGCTAGTGTGAGAGATATGTGATAATTTCAGTTTGGGGCAGAACCCAGTTTAAAATGTCCACGGAGTGTGTAGATATTAATAAACACATTTCAGTATAAAGTTTTAACCCAGCGGTTACAATAGGTCTGGCTGGGCACCCACGTTTCTAGGGTAATTTGATTGTTATGAATTTTAGTCTGATTTAGCCATTAGAGTCATGAGACCCTTAATCCATGCTTCACGTCCTGTGGCAGTGCTGATGCAAGATGGAGTCCACGTTATAGACCAAACGTTCCCTCCCCAAAAGGGCATTTTTTTTTTTAGCTCTTGTGTCCAGAGAGCCATTTCCCAAGAGCCCGCCTGAATTTGCACAGCAGGGAGTAATGTAACACTGAACTCTGTGTGTTCTTCTTCTGGGAACCAGTTCCACAGGACCACAGGTTGGAAGTTCCTGTCTTCTCCTGGCACCGAGCCTTACTGGAAAGAGCTTAACCCGGATTTTCTTCATCCCGGTAGATGAAGTGCTTAGTATTTCTTTCCAGCATTTAGCCAACAGCATAATTTTTTAGAAAGCAGCCGAAGTCTGTCCTCCAAAGCTCCGGGTCTCTTCTCTTTCCGCTCTGGCCCATCGTGGTCAGTCGGCCTGCTTTCTCCACCTGACTTGCACGGTCTATGGCATCCATCCATGGAGACCCACCGAATTTTTTAGCTGCTTGTAGTTTTTATTTTCCTAAGAACTTTTTGGATCTATTTATGATTATATCCAATGGTGAATTAACAATTCATTGAGTGGACATCAGTGGTAAAGACAATAAATGGTGTGAGACTCGAGTATGTGAATGAAAATTCCATTTTAAAAATGCAGTGATCTCAGTAAGCTTGGGAGGTGGTGGTCTTCTCTCTCCCTCTCTGCCTCCTCACCCTTGTGTCCATCCTCTCTCTTCCTTCTCTTCCCTTTTCTCCTTTATCTTCTCTTCCCTCTTCTTTCTTCCTCTGTCTCATGTAACTGATATATCTCAACATAACCGGGAGATTTTTAGGAGTTGTGTGTAATGTAGAAACCAAATGACTTTCTGTGAAGAGGCTTTCAGAAGGCCAATCTCTCGTCCTGACTCTGGGGAGTCATCCAGACACTATTTCTGTCCTTAGCCTGACAGACATTGAAGGTGGCTGATTAGATGACCTTGACCACTGATGAGACTGTTAGTGATATAAAGTGGAGGGGAGCCGGGCAGGGTGGCACATGCCTGTAATCCCAGCAACTCAGGAGGCAACTCGCATAACTTAGCGAGACCTTGACAAATGGGCTGCTAGTGCAGCCCAGTGGTAGAGTCCTTCCCAAGTATGTGTGAGGGCCTGGGTTCAACCCCCAAGTACCACCAAAAACAAACAAACGAACGCAGGGGGGAAAAAAAGCACATGAATTGGATCCTGGATGGAGCCGTGTTTGCCCAGGTTTTTTCATGCTCTTGAAAACCAAAGACCTCTTTGCACAGGCTCAGAGAATGGTGTGGTTTAGGGAGATGCCTTCCACATTTGTCTTGGCAAGGATGTTTACAAGGAGATTGGCGAGGTCTGTCCAGAGGGAGAAGAAAAGAGTATGCATATTAAATCTGAAAACTTCCAAGTAGTTTATATAATCTCATCAAGATGCTCTGAGGCCACTTAGAGGGGAAGATTCTAAAACTCCTGGGGATCTGGGAGCATGGGCGTCCTGGATGAGAGGAGATGGCTCACTTTTCATGTGCATGTTCCTGAACACAATTTCAGTTTTCTTTTTATTGTTGTCATCACTTCTTGTGGGAACATCGTTTCCACCCGGAAATGTCTTTGCTCCTCTGGAAATGCCATTTCCCTGTGTTTGAAGTGATTTTGTCATCTCCTGATGGCCACTTCTTTGCGCATCTCGCCTGCCACGGGATCTTGTTCTTTGTCATTGGTTCCTGTCTCCAGGAGGTGGAGTCTGGGATGTGGCAAGGGGATATCACAGTGTCACTGGAGGGATCCGGCACATCAGTGTGCTGTGGGGAGTATGAGGCGAGGCTCTAGGGTGGAAAGTCCACCCTGCGCCCTGCGCATCTTGAGTGTGTCAGCATCTTCACTGACGAATTCTATGCCTTCAGGAAAGTCCTGCTTCATAAATACATTTTTTCACCATTTTAGAAAATTCTCTTCTTAAAGGCGCTGACCGTCCTACCCCTCTGGTGTCTGATCCCGTCAAATCTCAAAAGCTAAGCAGGGTAGGCCTGGTTAGTCCTTGGATGGGAGACCACCTGGGAACACCAGGTGCTGTAGGCTTGGGAGAAGAACCCAGCAACCCACTCCCCAAAACAATCAGCCATTGATAACCGTATGAACAGCAGAGAAACACAGACAATAGTGCCAGGCCTGGCACCATGTTGGAGAGTGTTTTGTTCTGCTGTACATAGGGTCACTATGAGTTGGACCCAACTCTATGGAACCTAATGACAGACAACTTCTCAGACGCCTTCTTGAACTTGAAATGGCTTTGCATTACTTACAGGACCAAAACTTGGAATGTCAGATCTACTTATCTAAATAGGAAATACCTTTTGGTCTCGTCAGCTGAGACCCTTGGCTCTGCTCAGCATCTGTCTGCTCAGGTGGTGCCTGCGCCTCTGACTTCCCATCTGCCTCTTCCCCTGCTCTTTCCACTCCTCCGCAGATCTCCAGATTTACTGCACACACTTCCCATGTGCCAGGAAGCTTCCTTGGCTCTGTGGGCCATAGAAATCTCCTGTCTGTAGTCAGGCACTGTGGCGGTGGCACACACCTGCAATCACAGTGACCCTGAAAGCTGAGGCAAGAAGGTGGTGAGTTCGAGGCCAGAGGCAGCTTGGGCAATTTGTCGAGACTTTATCTCGAAATAAAAAGTACAAGGAACTTCTTATTTTTGTTTCTGCACTGTGGGAGGAAAGTATGATTTCAAAGAAATAACATGGTCCCTTTGTGCTTTTACAGAAGAATCTGGGTTAACAAGTTATACGTTGAATCCATAATTATACTCAGCAATATTGGGATATAAATAAATCCAATCCAGACAAGTCCCAGAAAGAGTCTATCATCCAATGACAAACCCAAAACTAAACATGGAGGCAGCTAGGAGTAACTGGACAGCCTCTGTCCCAGAGTGGGGTGGTGGTACACAGTGGGAAACAGTTTCAGCTAACCCGGCCAGGGCAGTGCTGTGAGTGTGGAATGTGGGAAATGGGGAGACCCTCAGAGGGAGGTGTGCAGATGGAGTCTGTGCTGGTGTCTTAGTAGACAGGGTGGAGGTGAACTGCGTGGGCCTCTGCAGCTACAGAATGTGTGGGCACAATAGTGAGGACCTGTCACAGGGGGTCAAGCAGGTGAGGAAGGCAGGAACGTGTGCAGTGAGCGGGGGGAGAGGTAAGGACCATGCCAGAGACTGCTGAGACACGCCAGGCATCTTGCAATGGGGGACCGTGAATGGTGACTTGAGGAATGCCTGTGGGAGGCGCTGATTATGTCACAATGCTGAAGGTACATCTGATTGAGTCAACCCAATTTGTAAGGATTTAGATTTCACAGTGATAGCTTATACTGTATTTGCCCAGCAAACACAACTTTTAAACACAGTGTATAGCATCAGATCCTGTTATCTTGAAACTTTGTATCATCTTCTTTACCTATGAATCCAGGTGGCACCTGCTAATTCTATAGCCTTAATTCATTGAAAGCTCATCATTGAATGATGCATCTGGGGTTCCACTCAAGGAGTAAAATTTAATCATCCTTTCTCCCATTCATTTTGAAGAATAGGAATCAGCTTCACAGAAATAGTTCAAAAGGAGCCCCCATAAATGTCAAACTCTCTTTAGGCTTACATATTCACATAAAAAAGTCAATGTAGCACCAAAAATGCAGGAACACTGCCTGTGTAGGTCCCCTGTGCTCCTCCCCCATCTGTGCTTGAGCCTCTCTAGTCTTGCTGCGGTGGTGGGGCAGGTTCAGCCCACTTACATCCTGCCAGGGGAAAAACCTGATACCTTTTGCTTTCATGAAACACTATCTGTGAAGTGAGCTCTTTGATCCACAGTCTTCCCGCTGAAGCTAAGGGAGGATTAAGGAACACCTCTGAGCTCATGAATATTGGATGAGGTTTATATAATTTAAAATTATGCTCCTGTTAACCCTTTCACTCAGTAGAGAGGCAGGAGAGACTTGTGTCACCGTGACGCCCTTTAGGCAGGGATACTGTGTCTCCTCTGGGTGCATCCTTCTCATCTATGTGGAACAGTGGGGCAGTTTAGTGAATGTTAAGTGATGATTTTCTGCAGTCGCACACCCTGGTGTCTGATCTCATCAGATCTCGGAAGCTAAGTAGGGTCGGGAGTGGTTAGTCCTTGGATAGGAGACTCCCAGGGAATACTGGGTGCTGTGGGCTTGGGAGACGGACCCGGCAACCCACTCTCAAAACAGTCAGCCATTGAAAACCCTATGAATAGCAGAGAAGCACTACCATAGTGTGGGCATGGCAAAGTGTTGGCGAGTGTTTTATTCTGCTGTTGTACATAGGGTCGCTGTTAGTTGGACCTGACTCAATGGCACCTAACAATAATAATAACAACTGGCTTATAATCATACTGAATGACATACGCTGAAATGGGACTGGGGTAATTTATTAGCTGTGAATCAGGAATTGGAGATAGAGTGGTGAAAAGGCAGATGGTCCACTTGTCGTGGACGGCAACAGTAATAGTAATAATGCCACCAACTCATGTTCCTTGAGTGCTTTCTGTATGCCGGGTTCTGTTCCAAATGTTTTTTTGTGTGTTTTAATTCTCACAGCATGTTTATGGGGTAGACAGTATTTTTTATCCCTGTTTTATAGGAAACAGAACTGAGGCACAGAGAAGGTAAGTAATTTTCCCAAGGTCTCCTTGCTTGTAAAGAATAGTGCCAGAGTTTGAACCCAGGCAGGCAGACCCCCAGCCTGGGTTCCCCATTCTATGCCGAGCCCTCCATGGAGAGACAGGTGGACAGTGAGTCCCCTGGATTGGGTAATAGGGTGAAGTAGCCCACGGGAGGGTGAGGATGGGCAGGCTGTCCTGAGAAAATGTCCTTTGAGATGAACACGAAGGATGGGCAAGTGCTCGCTGGGCGAGGAGCCGTGGACGAGAGTGTTCCATTAGGGGGGGTGGTGGCCATACCGAGGGAGAAAGAGCAGGTGACTCTCAGGCACAGCGGGGAGGAGCTCGTTAGAAGAGTGGAGAGCGTGGGTCACAGACGGATGCTGGGGGACACCAGATACCATGCCTCAGTCATCCTGCCTGAGGGAGACGGGTCATAGCCAGGTAGAGGACAAGGACAAGGAGAGCATTAAAGGGTAGGGCTGGGAGAGGGGCGTGATGTGATGTTGGGGTGTGTGTGGAGTGCTAGGGTTCAAACCCAGGGCCTGTGAGTGTTAGGCGAGCGTGCTGGCACTGAGCTACATCCACAGCCTGAGCTGTAAGGTTGGAGAGGATTTCTGAACACTGATGTGTTTGCTGTGCGAGCGAAGCAAGAACGGGTGCCAGGGCGGAGGGGATGCAGATCTCTGATCCAGGTGAGAACGAGGGCTGCTTGACCCAGGTGGTAACAGCGAGGATGGAGAGGCGTGCAGGAGCCTCGTGGGAGGCAGAGGAGAGGTCGTGTGACTGTGGGGGGCAAGCACAGGACTCTGCTTAAAAATGAGAAGAAACCTGCAAACGACTGGAGCAGACCAGGGAACCGCCATCCACGGTGGGGCTTCTTTGGTCAAAAGGATTGTGCGAGAGGATGTGGGTGGCCTTGCCCAGTGGGAGAGGGATTCTCCCAGAGAGCCTGGAGGCGCACCCGAGCACACACATACCTGCACTTGTTTTTGGGGTGAGGCCTCCCAAGTTAAGGTCATTACAGACCTGAGGCTGCCCTGCATGGTGGCAGCCCTCTGTGTAGGGCTTTGGTGGTGAGCGCCATGCCGCACTTCGCCTCCCAGCCCCGTGTTTCCCAGTCACCGTGTGGAATGACCTGGATGCGCTGCAACAGCGAGAGCGCCGCCGGGACTCAGGGATCCTTGTGGGGATGACTACAGTTTCCTCTCCTTTGAGTGAAGGCTGCTCACGTCAAAACGTCTTTCTCCATCTCGACAACTGCCGAAAGCTTCATTCTGCTTATTGCCGTTTGTGACTAGATGTTCGCTGCTGGACGTTTGGAACAGGGCAAAGCGAGATACGTCCCAAGCAGATGGAGATTTTACGTCGCAGTCCAGGTGTCTGCAGCGGGTCCAGTCTGCTCTCTAGACCTTCCGGAGATCCTTCGGCTGCATGGCAGATGACTGAGCAGCTCATGTTTTGACGCTTCCTCACTCTAAACCTCAGTCTGCAGCATCCATTTTCGTGGGCATGCTTGAGAGTGAGACTTGCCAGTGGAATGGGCTTTCCCTCAGTTATGGAGGAAAGTGTTTTGGGAGGAATTGTATGTTCTTGAAGGACTGGGGAGCGAAGGTCATCCACAACATGGCGTTTGTGAAGGAAAAATAGTTGGAGCAGACTATATGAAATGGCTTGCTGAACTGCTATCCTCCTGACTTAGGGTTGTTATTTGTGGCTGCTTATTTTATTTTTATTGTTAAAATGCTTAATGTACCACACTTTGCCCAAGATGGTGTAAGACATTTAGGGCAAGACATAGAAGAAACAGGAAGCATGAGCCCCTCCACCAGGCCCCTGGATAACTGATGGAAAACGGTGAAAAGACATAGAAAACACACATCTGATGATGGTCTCATACCTCACAGTTTCCACAAT
Source organism: Pedetes capensis (assembly GCA_007922755.1). NCBI lineage: Eukaryota > Metazoa > Chordata > Mammalia > Rodentia > Pedetidae > Pedetes > Pedetes capensis. Next base: position 65,294 of record VMDO01010086.1, read on the forward strand.
GGCTGCCTTTCTCTGTGGTATATTATTTGATTGTAGTTTCCTCAGATCAGTATCTGAAGTTGTTTTCTTGTAATGGTCTGTTTCTCCTGCTTGAACATAAGGTGCTTGAGAACAGATACCTCATCTCTAGTATATTCCCCGTGCCTAGATCAACACCCGACACATGACATGTGGTAGGCACTGAGTCCATTGTTGTTGAATAAATGAACCGGAAGTTTTATCTTCTGAATGTCAGTAACGGCCATGTTAAACAGGCCTGGCTACCGTTTATGTACATCTTACTTTGTGCCAGGTTTTTACCCAGAGTTTATAGGACTTGGTTTTCCTGGGTAGAAGCTGTTGAGCTGTTCCTTTTTAAAGAAAGTGAGTGTTGTCATAATTAAGTAAAAGCTAACTGTAGGAGTCCTCTTCTACTTGTCCTACATCTGTGGGGTTTCTGTGTTTTGTTTTGTTTTACAAGAAAGAATGCCTGGTTGTAAGTCTTACTTCCCTGTGGGAGAGCCTCTGACCACCTGGGGGTTCCTGGCTGGGACACTGGGCTCCTCCCAGCAGGGATTTGTCCCCCATGGGCTGTTATCCCCCCAGCAGAGTCAGCTGAATTAGGGTAGCCCGGCGTCTTGGCAGTGGCAGGCATAACATATTTCAGCTGATGATTTCTGCATGATTTGTATGAATTCCTCTATGACAGAAGTCACAACAGAACTGTTACGTGACTCGTGTCTAAAAGCGATCAGTCCGCTGGAGCTGTGAAAATCAGTTTGCATATGTCAACAATTTAATCTTCTAATATACTTGCCAATGGAAAACTGACACTAGAATTATTTTTCTGTATTTACTTACTAGAAAGATGTGGTTGTCAAGTGAGCTGATTGAAAAATCTTTAGATTCCAATCTTTAAATTGGGGCCATATGTGTGTTTTCTCTTCCCAGCCAACTCTATTTCTACGTTTATCCGCACGTGTATACATACACACACGGTACAGTTTCAGTGACGTGTCTGTGTTGTGTGTGCCTGTATTCATACAAAGTGCACATGTGCTCCATCCACGTTCATGAGCTTTTAATGTGCTAGGTCAAAATGTAAGGATGTGGAAAGTTTCCTTGTCTGTTAACTGAGAATTGTTACTGCTGCCTGACTTCTAGGCTGTAAGGATTAAATTAGTTAATATGTGTAGAGTCCTCAGAGTAGTGTGTAACACCTAGTAAATTCTCCATAAAGATTGGCTTTTATTATAGCGTGTCTTTATTCTGTCAGCCTCAACGTGAGACTATTTGTATATCACCTCTGCTTATAAAAATACAACTTCAGAGGCAAGCTGGCATAGCCTAAACATTATTGTGTAATGTATTTGGTGAATTTACAGTTATTAAAAAATGTCTACAACGAATTCCTATGCCACACAGGAAATACTATTAATATTTTTAAATCAAAGCCATTTATTAGATAGTTTAGGAATACTGATTCCTGATACAGAAAGGATTTCTAAATTATCATCCCCTCGGGTCTTTTAGGGGGATATTTGCAGTGACTATGTCTTTTTCTTTTTCTTTTACCAAAACAACACCAGCAACAACAAACCAGTGGCCTGGAGCTCCTTTTCCTGCCCAGCCTTCTGATTGCTGAGATGATAGACGTGGTGTGCGACCACACTCACCTTGAACATGTTTCCACTGTCAAACAAAACTAAATTCATTGAGAATCTTAATTACGGATGTGAAAGAGAACAAAGTTCCCATTTATCTTAAAAACCAGGGGAAGTATTTAAGTGACCACACAGATAAGCGGCAGTGTTCTTGGACTAGACCATTGTACCTGGAGGCTCTTTTTGTAGTTTGACTCGTGTGCCTTGTGGATGCCTGTTTTATCTATGTGGAAGACTGTGTAAGGCATTCATACATTTATATTTATATTTTGGGTATTACATTGATACTTTGAATCTGTACAGGGCGCATGTCTTTGGTCTAAGGGCAGTAACTGAGCAACCTAAAGGGGCCCTGGGTTGCTGGGCCTGAGTGATCACCAACTTTGTTCAAGATGCGTCTTGTTTTCTTTTTAAACATTTGAGGGGAAGACGATCCTCCGGTAGCTTTTTAAAATTGACCTTGAGATTCAGATAGGCTGTTATTTTGATGAAAGTGTCAAATGGATTTTAGAATTGGCACTCATAGCACCCTAAATATTTTGAGAAGACGACTGGTATGAAGGCCTACAGGTGTACCACTGTGGCATCTGATCCCATCAGCTCTCAGAAGTTAAGCAGGGCTGGGCCTGCTTAGTCCTTGGATGGGAGACCGCCTGGGAACACCAGGTGCTGTAGGCTTGGGAGAAGGACCTGGCAACCTACTCCCCAAAAAACAATCCACTGTTGAAAACCCTATGACTAGTAGAGCAGCCCTACCAATACTGTTTTGCCTGCTGTATGTAGGGTAGCTATGAGTCAGACACCAACTCAACAGCACCTAACAACACTGGTGTGAAAATCCTGTGAGAGTGGCTGAGTCAGACCCAGCTTGATGGCACCAAACAAGAACACTAATGTGTCGGTGGTGGGGAACCTTGGTATTTGGAGTCAGCTGACCTGTTCCCCCATTTCCACCTAATCGCTGTTCCACTAGGTTTATTTCCCTGAGACTGACTTCTCTTGTCTGCAAAATAAAGCTAGTAACGCGTGTTTAATAATTTTTAGACAGCTTTATTGAGTTGTACTTCACGTGCCATAAAAATTTACCAATTGGAAGTATACAGTTCAGTGTTTTGGGTATATTCAGTTATGTAGCCATTGCTACAATCAATTTTAGAACATTTTGTCACCTTGCAAAGAAATCTTGAAAACCTGTCAGAAGCCAATTTCCATTTCCGCCTCATTTCTCCCAGTTCTAGGCAACCACTGATCTAATTTGTGTCTGTAGATAGGTTTGCCTATTTTGGACATTCCATATAAAATAATAATACAGCTGGGCATAGTGGTACATGCCTGTAATTCCAGTGACTCAGGAGGCAGAGGCAGAAGGATCACAGATTCAAAGCTGGAGGCAGCCTATGCAACTTAGCAAAACCCTGTCTCAATTTAAAAAATTAGAGGGGCTGGTGTTGCAGCTCAGTGGCAGAGGGCTTGCAAAGCATGTGCAAAGCCCCAGGTGTAGCCCTTTAGTACTGTGAAAAAAAATAAGAATAGGAATACAATATGTCATGGTTTATGACTGCCTTCTTTTATTTAGCATGTTTTCAGGATATACCCATGTTGTACGTATATTACTAATTCATTTTTTTCCTCTCCTCAGCTTTATTGAGGTATAATTACAAAGTGGATTATTTAAGGTACATGACACGATGGTTTGATATTTCATATATATATACATGGGGCTGGGATTTAGCTCATTTGACAGAGGGCCACTCTACAGTCTTTGAGGTCCCATGTTTGATTTACAGCACCGCAAAAATGGGCAAAGGATGTGGCAATCCACTCCCGAGATAATCAGCCATTGAAAACCCTATGAGGGTCACTATGAGTTGGACATGGCTCAACAGCACCTAACAACAACAACAACAACAACAACAACATATGTATACATTGTGAAAAGATTAGAATCACTGGTCCTCAAGTCATTGATGATTCTGGGTGGACACTCTTTTGATACTAAAATTTATACCTCTTTTCTCAGCAGCTAGAAGTATACCAGCAATACTGGAAATTTAAAATAAAATTCTAGCCAGGGATTGTGGGTCATGCCTGTAATCCCAGCAACTTGGGAGACAGAGGCAAGAGGATCACAGATTCTAGGCCAGAGGCAGCCTGTGTAACTTAGTGAGACCCTGTCTCTCAAGATAAAAAATAAAAAATGGGCTGGCAGTGCAGCCCAGTGGTAGAGCGCTTGAAAGGTATGTGTGAAGCCCTGGATTCAACCCCCAAGTACAGCGAAAGAAAGAAAGAAAGAAAGAAAGAAAGAAAGAAAGAAAACCTCTAAATAGACTCAATTGTTGTTATTAGGCAGATATTATTTTAGTATCTGACGTTTTCATTTGAAGCCATAAAACAAGTTGTTAAAGTTGGAACCTCTGCTGATTGGCATTTTAAAGATAAATTTATTATATAGGCATTGATAGCTTGCTTGCTTTGCTCGGCGAAGAGGAAACATAATAGCTTCCATCTATTGAGCAGTGAATTCGTGTGAGGTCCTGCGCTAAGTACTGTATTTGGATTATCTCCTTGATTTATGATCAATGCAGTTATTACCCTTTTCTTGTTTAATAGATGAGGCAAATGAGGCTCTGAGATTAGGAGAGAGGCCCAGGGTTACACAGCCTGTAAGTGGCACTTGTCTCCATTGCTTCCCATTTTATTAATTCTTACATTTTTAAAAGTATTTTAGAATCTTAACTTTTACCCTGGTATTCTTTCTTCAATTCTGCCATCTACAAAACAGATCAAAGTGTGTGGTTTCATTCTTACAGAACTATGTATAAATAGACATATACTTATGTTACGAATGGTGTTGGTGACCAACATCTCAGCTGCTGATCTTTAAGCCTTGAGTCGTCAGGTAGATAAAAGAGGAAAAGCAGGTGGAGTGGCGGCCACTCTAGGGAGCCTCCCCCCGAATAATTCCAGCTCACTCATCCCATGTCACCAAGTTTACCTGTTGTGTTGGCAAGCCTTCCCCAAGAGAACTCACGCCTGTTGCCTATGGATCAGAGACCAGGAGTTTCACTGGCAGTTAGAATTAGCTAAACAGAAAGCCCATCTCCAGAACGTCAGCACCCTAGTTTCTAACTTTCCAACTGTAGTAGTATTTGTGCTTGTTAAAAGTTCTCCCGTGAAACCTCCTTGATCATGCAAACATTTCGACAAACAGGAATGACCTAGAGGTTGTTTTCCCTGTTGTGTGAAGGCCTAGACTCTTCATCTGTGCTGCTGCTTATCCTGCCACCTTCCCACTCCTGTGCTGTGATTTCCATTTAAAAACAAAAACCCCTTGAGACTCAGGGGGATTTCCCTACTTTATATCCCCACCACAGATCTTCATGGTGTCATTTAAAAGGCAGGGTCGCCGTGTGCCAGGAGTCCCCGAGACTTGGGAGGCAAAAGCAGGAGGATCATGAGGTTGAGGTCAGAGGCAGCCTGCGTGACTTAGCAAGACCCTGACTCAAAATTTAAAACTGGGCTTGGGGGTACAGCTCAGTGGTGGAACACTTGGAAAGCATGTGTGAGGCCCTGGGTTGAACCCTCAACTACCGCATAAATAAGTAAATAAATGTCAGAATCTTCTATTACTTGCCTGTTTTGTCTTTTTATTGGCCACCTAGCCTTATTATAATTTGGATTTATCTACTGTTACAACATCACAAACCAAGTGACAAACAGAATGGATATAAGCTAGTGTGCGTATGTAATGTATGTAACGACATGCGTAAAGATGATGGAAAAGCGCCTGCAAGATTGTTTCCTGCTATCTCATGCCTCTTGAGGTAGTAAACTTTACTGAGCGTTTATGGTAGTCCAGCTGATGTACCTAACGTTCTTCATTAGTCATCACCTCTAATTCTTACAGTCATACTGTCATGTAGGTGCTATTTTTATAAAAACTGCATTGTCATAGATAAGGTGGCGGAGACTTTAGGAAAGTTAACCTCTTGCCTGTGGCCATGGAACTAGCAATTAGTAAACCATTGATTCTAACCACTGTGCAGTGTGCCTTGCCCACTAAACTAAACAAAAAGCTCTTCTTATGTCTTCTACCTCCCAGCTCAAGCCGCCAGCAGATTTGTGTTCTAAACCCAGATTTGATTCTGTTCAGAGACATTTAGTAGCTCCTAATATTATCGAGAAATTTGCTGTTCATTTTCTCAAGACCCTGGTGGACTGTCAAATTCTCTGAGAAGCTGCCCTGATGCTCTTTTCAATGTCCCTCTAGCGCTGTCAGAGTCGCCCTCCTTCAGGACTGTGCTGCCTGCCCTCCGGACTGACTTAGAAGCCAGTTTTCCTCATTTAGTTCTTAGCCTCTGTTTGTCTTGCTATTGCCTTAATTGGTGCTTGGTGCACTGCAGATGGTTAATAGATGTTTGGTGAACTGAATTGGATGCTTAATAAATGTTTGAATTTAATTATAATATTTACTTTCTGCTATACACTTAAAGTACTGCAGGAAGGTCACTGCAGCTTTAGGTATCTGTGGAATCCCTCAATTCTTCAGGCTGGGAATTAACGACTTGCCATTTTACAAGAGATCAATTGAATGCACGATTAGTGCTGACTTTTTCCCCCTCAAGATTGCTTAGAACATATGTATCATTTTTTTTCTTAAAATTACTGCCACAGTGGCCAGAATAAACTGTGATGTGTATGATTTTTTAGAAGATCTGGCACAAGGCATCTGTACCATAATTTGTGGGCAGTTATATGTACTCCAGTGCTCAGAAAACCAAAATTTCAAAGCTACATTTTACTGATTTATATCCTATTGAGAGCAAGCAGAAAGACATGGATTTTGGTACTGGGTAGATGAATCAAATCTTTCTTCAGCCACTTTCTAAGTATATGATTTTGGGCAAGATGTTTAACTTATTTCAATGTAGCTTTCTTATTTTTTAAGTGTAAAAGCTACATAGTAGCAGATTTGGGGCATGACATAATATATTGAGGACATCATTAAATTACTTATCAGAAATCAGTGAGTACTCATTGATAATTCTTGGCACATTTTCATTTCATTGAATAAACTTCTACTCTAATTTCATTTCCAAGGGGGCTCCCCACCCCAGTACTTGGAGGTTGAATTCAGGGTCTCACACATATTTTGTAAATGCTCTACTACTGGGCTGTACCCCCAACCCATTAAAATTTTCTTTTTCTTTCTTTCTTTTTTTTTTTCTTTTATCTTGATTCAGGGTCTTGCTAAATTGCCCAGGCTGCCTCTGGCCTAGAACCTAAAATCCTCCTGCCTCCACCTCCTGAGTCACTGGGATGGATTACAGGCCACCACCCTTGGCACTGCCACATGACTATTCAGTGTTCCAAGTGAAGTCCGAATAATGTCAGTGTATACTTTACATAGATTCCATAGAAGTTTGAATAAAGAGAAGGAATGGAGCCAGCCATAGGCTGGCAAAGTCATGCCATGCCAGTAAGTAGTGTATTTCTATAGTAAGCACAAATTCTACCTTACAAAGATTTGCAGATTTGGAGAAAGTTATAGCAGTGTGAATGGGGGGAGGGGGGGTTGTAAATTTGCAATAGCTCTAACAGTAATTCCTTTAGATACCTGTTTTATGCCTGTTTCAGTATTGTTGCCTTTTTACTTAAGATGGCAAAAACAATTTCACAAAATTGCTGAGGGAACCTTTGTAAAATGGCCTTTAGTGTTTGTCAAAAGTTTTAGCTACGTATGAGGTCGGGTGGTCTTGACCTCCTGTCGGTTGCAGCCTACTCACTGAGTGAACTACTACAACCAGTGGCTTTAGTTGTTTGCGCTGCTGTGATGGAGCCATGTTTTCTGAGAGTGTCTTACTAGCTGGTGTGAATTGGATCCCTACCTTAGAACGTCTTGATTTTGAGAGTTTTGATAATATTAACATCGAGTATTTGTCCAGTCACATGAATGCTTTTCTTGAGTTGTTAGCCCTTTTTGTTTCTGGAATAGCGTTATAATTATCAGTCTTTAAAAAATAGGAACTGTTACAGTTTCCAAGTTCTTTACCTTTTCGTCAGGATTGTATTTTCACTTCATCATTCTGTGCCCTGAATTTGCACAGAACCAGGTAGAGCTGATCAGACCTGATAAATTGTACAGAACTGTCAAGAGCTCAGAATGGGGACAATGAGCCTCTGATAACAGAGGGTGGACAGTAGGCATCCGTTTTGCATTTGGTTTCTTGGGGGACTCAGCAAATCCACTGTGTATTAACTGAGGCTGGGGAATAGCAAACACTTCTTGCTTTCTAAAATGACTATGGAGAATCTCAGCAGAACAGCAGATTCCAAGAAGGCAGCTAGGTCTTCATCGTTACCCTGCGACTTAGGCTGAGAAATACGCTTTCAGCTGATTCTTCCCTGTAAGGAATTCATTGGGGATATTTATCAGGCAACAAACTACAAGAGGAGGGGGTTGTTTTAGGGAGGAAAACTGTGACTTTAACTCTCATCGGTGTGCTGGGTACACACAAAGGCTTTTCTGGAAAACTGATTTTAAAGACGTTGGATTTTTACTTAGAAGGAAAAATGGATTATTTCACAGAGTTTATCTTTTGCAGCTTAACTAGACTTAGCCAAGGAGAAAGTGCTTAGATTCTAATTTCTAGTTATCTTGTAAATTGCCCTTTCTGTAGTTTTATGACAATTTTTTATTTTTAAGAATTGAGGCTTTTTAGGCGATTTTTCCCTTAAGGGATCACA
>VMDO01010087.1:0-52360 GCA_007922755.1 Pedetes capensis
GTCATGCGACGTTGTGGGACCCTTGAAGAACGAGCCGGGGTCCCACGTTGACGTTCAGGAAGCTGTCACGCGACGTTGTGGGACCCTTGAAGAACCAGCCGGGGTCCCACGTTGACGTTCAGGAAGCTGTCACGCGACGTTGTGGGACCCTTGAAGAACCAGCTGGGGTCCCACGTTGACGTTCAGGGAGCTGTCACGCGACGTTGTGGGACCCTTGAAGAACCAGCTGGGGTCCCACGTTGACGTTCAGGGAGCTGTCATGCGACGTTGCGGGACCCTTGAAGAACGAGCCGCGGTCCCACGCTGACGTTCAGGGAGCTGTCACGTGATGTTGTGGGACCCTTGAAGAACGAGCCGCGGTCCCACGCTGACGTTCAGGGAGCTGTCACGCGACGTTGTGGGACCCTTGAAGAACGAGCCGCGGTCCCACGCTGACGTTCAGGGAGCTGTCACGCGACGTTGTGGGACCCTTGAAGAACCAGCCGGGGTCCCACGCTGACGTTCAAGCCCCAAGCAGGCCTCCTTCTCCTGCCAGGCGTACGCACCCTACTTCCCCCTGCCCCAAGCCCCTGGAGGCTGGGTGCCATCCGAGGGACACGGAAATGCATTCTCAGGCCACAGAGAAGCCACTGGAACATGGGGGATGCAGCAAAGAGGCGGCTGTGCTCCGAGTTATTCAACCCCTAATGGTTTCAACCACTTCCTGTGCTGAGCTGAGAGTGGCTGAGCAAATCCACGGAAGCAGCCAGCACGCCCCGGCTACAAGACGCCCCCCAGGAAGGCGCTAGCCAGCCCTGCAGACCCTTGCATGTGCCACACAGTGGTTTTCGTGATGCTTGGGACACAAACAGGTGTCGCTGGTGGCAGACCCGCTTCCCTCCGTAGACAAGGAGCTCCACAGGGCGAGGCCTTGGTACCAAGTCTACAGGGCGCAGTCGAGGGCTGGACGCATGGCAGATGCCCAGGCCAGGTCAGCCAAATGAAGATGTGAGAGACGCGAGCTATACACAGATAGAGGCGGAACTCTGAATTGTTATGCCAGGGTGGAGAAGGCGTGCGTGTGTCTCAGCCCTGAATGGCAGAAGTGTTTTTGGGGGGATTTACACAAAGAGGCATCTGTGGAAGGGAAGAAGTGCATTTTCGAGGGGAGACACAACCCAGGCCTGGGCTTGGGAAGGGTCCGGTCACCTCCTAGAGGCGTCCAGGTGAGGAGATGAGGTCTTCTTCTCCAGATAGTCTTCTCCGGGCTACTGGGACCTGTGTCAGTCTATCCGCACTGGAGTCACCTGTAGACATCAAGGTCAGACACGCAGACCACTATTAGGAATGAGGAAGGAGGGGTACAGTGAGTGAGGAGAGGACTCAGTCAGCATCAGCCGTTGTTGCTGGGTGCCGTCGAGTTGGGTCTGACTCATGGCGACCCTATGTACAACAGATTGAGGCACTTTCTAACACTGTGCCAGGCACGTGATTTTTTATGTTTGAGCTCCTTGTTGCAGACACTGTGTCAATCCATCTAGTTAAGTGTTTTCCATTGAAAACCCTATGAATAGCAGAGAAGCACTGACATAGTGCCAGCCATGGCACAGTGTTGGGAAGTGTTTCGTTCTGTTGTACACAGGGTCGCTATGAGTCAGACCCGACTCCACAGTACCTCACAGCAACAAGATTGGAGAGGCCCCAGTGAGGACAGATCAGAGATTTAGAGACTCCCCATGTATGTGTCCAGTACTTGGGGGCTGAACCCTGGGCCTCACACTTACTTTGCAAGTGCTCTACCACAGAGACACAAGTCCCACCCATTTTTAACTTTTTCATTTTGAGAGAGGGTCTTGCTAAGTCACTCAGGCTGCCCCTGACCTTGAACTCGTGATCCCTTGCAGAGCTGCCACTTTGCTGCATCCTCCATGTTCTTTGAACTCATGATCCCTCCCGAGCCGCTGAGATTACAGGCATGTACCATCACGCCTGGGCTGGGATTTAGCTCAGTTGGTAGAGCGCTGCGCTGCAGTCTCTGAGGTCCCGAGTTTGATTCCCAGCACTGCAAAAATGGGAGAAGGACGTGGCAACCCACTCCCAAGGCAATCCCAAAACAGTCAGCCATTGGAAACCCTATGAGGGTCTCTATGAGTCAGACATGACTCAATGGCACCTAACAACAACAACAACAACCGTCACGCCTGGCTCCCCTAATCATTAAAACATTCTTAAGGATTATAGTAGAGGTTGGGTTGCACCCTCCTGGCCAAAATTCATACACTGAAACCCTGACCTCCCGCACCTCTGAACGTGGCATCGTTTGCAGACAATGTTTACGGAAGCCAGTCATGTTAAAATGAGGTCTTCGGGGGGATCCCAAGCCACTATCACTGGCATGGTTATAAAAGGGGAAATTTGGACAAAGAGAAGACAGACTGAAGTGGGACAGGAAGAAGATGCCTTCCCCAAGCCCGGAGAGAAGCTTGCAGAAGGAACTAATGCAGCCGGTACCTTCATGTTTCACGTCGAGCCTTCAGAACCGTGGCACAGTCAGCTTCTGTTGTTTAAGCCGCTGGCTCCATGGTCCGGCAAACAAATGCAGGCAGCAACTGTTGTTACCCTCACACCCAGGAAGGCCACCAGGACTCAGAAAGGCCCTGACCTTCAGCTAGGGACACAGGACAGGCAAGTGCAGTTTTTCCTCCACCCTGAGACCCCAGAGGGGCCTGGCTCCAAGTGTCCGGTGCCCAGTACTCTCTGAGGTGGCTGCCCCGTTTAGGCCGCATGGATGTGGTCTCTGCGCAAACGACTCAGGCAGGGCTTCAAACCGGTAAAAAAAAAACTGGGTTCAGGTTGGAGTGTGGTTTCAATATGTGAAAATTTGGAGGGTGTCAGTTTGGTTTGGGTTCAGGTTTAAAATTTTAATCCTAGGTGTAAGTAGGTGAATATATTTTTTTCAATTTATCCTTTCAATTTTTAAATAGCTAATGATACTTAAAAAAATAAAAAAAAAAAAGCATTAAAAGCAGAACCAGAACCCAACTTTTCCCTGGTTTGGGTTCAGCTTTGGGTTTGCATTTGGGTTCAGGAAAATTCTTGAAAATGCTTCCTCTGGAGTGGCTTCCGGGTGTGGGTTTGGTCTGAAGCCCTTGCAATCTGCACACAGGCGCCCCACCCGAGTCTTCTGGGTTTTAACCTATCGAAGCCACTCCCAGCCGAACCCATTTCCTCATGAGGTTGAAGCCCTCCATGTAGGTCTTGTCCTCCTCCTTCCTCTGCCAGAGGCTGCTGAGGAAGAGGGGACGGTGTGGCGCGTCCTGACCCTGGATTGCGTGCCTACCAAGTGGAATCCTCCACTCTGCCTCTTAGCAGCTGGAGACACCACGCGGGTTCCGCTGGACCTCGGTTTCCCTCTCTGAGCAGTGGAGAGATTGGAACTGACCATGGGGACAAAGGTGAAAATCGGCAGAGCCGGTGCCTGGAACTAGCCTCGCACCTGGGCGAGAAGGACCTGCGGCTGTGTTATAGTTTGGGTCTGGAACGTCCCCCAAAGGCTCATGGGCTGAGGGCTTGGTCTCTAGCTGGGCGTGCTGCTGGGAGGGGATGGAAAGTCCAGAAGGTAGAGTCTAGTTGGAGGAAGGAGGTCATTGAGGGCGTGCCCTGGAGGGTGATCTGGGCCTCTATCCCCTTCCCCCTGTGCCATGATGTACTGCCTACCACAGGTGCAAAGGCACTGGGGCCAAGCGACCATCAATTGAAATTTCTGAAACTATGAGCCAAAATCAAACTTTCCTCCTTGTAAGTTGTTTATCCCAATATTTTGCTGAGGCAACACTGCGTTCATGACTACAAGGTGCCGTTACTAGACCTCAGATGGGACTGTCCCCAAGTCATGGCGCGTGGCTTGTGGGGAAAGGGATCTCTTGGTCCCAGTGCTCCTGCGTCCATTCAGACTGAAGGAGCTGGCTCGCAGGACAAGCAGGGCTCGCTTATCATCCTGCCGCTTGGAAGTGAATCCTATTAGATGTAGTAAACACAGAGATGGCTCTCCAGGCCTTCTGCAGGGGCCCGATGTGTCTGTGAACAAGACCTAGTACAGTAGGCTCCGGAAGGCTCTGCATATGCTCCGTGCTGTAGCCGGAGATATAAATATGCTTCACACACGGTGTTCAAAGAATCGTTCCACAGCCTACACAGATGTCAAAATAATAACAGGATGATGTTAGGCAAGGAAAGATTTTTGATGACTGTTCCCCCATCTAGGGTTATATAATACTCTTTTTGGGGGGTTATTGTTGTTAAGGGCAGTAATCTGAAGGTTGGTGAGTTAGACAGTCTAAAGCTATCAGATGCCATGAAAACCTTTGAACTTGGCAGGTTTATGCACTGAGTTCAAGGGAACTTGGGTAGAAAGTCATTTTGGAGAATGTGTAAGGGACGAGCAAGAGGCTTCTGGATAGGAGCAGGCGGGGAGGTGTGCCCCATAATTACCTTGACTCAATGCTGATTGTGAACCTCACATACATGCAGGGCACTGGGCGGGCCGCGGGGAATACAGCCTGGGCCAGACAGGCACGGCCAGTGGGGCTCGCAACCCATCGCAAAGAGGCAGCCCCACCCAAGGAACCAACCGTATAATGTGGCCATCGCCATCTGTAATTTCTACTGTAAAAGGAACAAACAAAAAGCCAAGAGGAGGAAAGAAAGGAGATAGGAGGTGATGGGTACAGATTCTCTGAGAGCCAACACGTAAGCCAAGGCACAAAGGATGAACACAAGTAAGGATAAAAACAATTAATTGAACAATAGGGAGAGGGGAACACCAAGGGCACAGGAGAACCCACACAGAGTCCTTGGCATTGGAAAGAGCTTGATGTGCTCGAGGAAAGGAGAGAGAAGAGCGAGCAAGCAATAGGGGGAAATGCCTGGGAAGGTACAAAGTGTCATTGTTATTACACCAAGTCTTTTGTAGCTACGACTGCCAAATACCATATAACCCAGGATACTCAGGTACGTTTGAGTTTCAGATACACAATGCGTAAGATCTTAATCTAAGTGTGTCCCAAATATTGCATGGGACTGATACTAAAATGGAAAAATCATTGCTTATCTGAAATCCAGATTTAACTGGGAGTCCTGTATCTTTATTTGCTAAACCTGGTAACCCCAGCTGCCATGATCACCTAACTCCCTACAGACCAGGAAGGTAGAGGAAGGGTTCAGGTAAATCTTATGGGGAAGGATGATGGTTTGTTTTGCATCGACAGGGACCATAGACTCATAGAATGGAGAATGGGCCTTCCTGTGTGACCTAGAATAAATTGCTTCCCATCTCTGTGTCCCTGCCACCACAGCTGAGAAATAGGGATCCTGATTTGGATCTTGAGTACTGAACTTTCAGTTGCAGAGTTTTTGCTGGAGTCCTGTAAGGAGTCCTAGGTTTTTGTTTTTGGAGGGCATGAGTTATTGTGGCCCTTAGGAACTCCTGAGACCAGGTTGTTGTTGTTGTTGTTAGGTGCCATCGAGTCGAGTCTGACTCATAGCAACCCTATGTACAGCAGATCGAAACACTTCCCGATTCTGTGCCAGGCACACGATCTTATTAATGTTTAAGCCCATTGTTGCAGACACTGTGTCAATCCATCTGGTGGAGGGTTTTCCTCTTTTGCGTTGACCTGCCACTCTCCCAAATATGATGTCTTTCCCTAGGGATTCATCTCTCTGACTACATGTCCCAAATATGTAAGATGCAGTCTGGCCATTCTTGTTTCCAAGGAGCACTCTGGTTGCACTTCTTCTAGGACAAATCTGTTGGTTCTTTTGGCAGTCCATGGTATACCCCATATATCTGTCAGTTTGCCGCACTGTGGGGGCTTGTGTGTTGTGATGATGCTGAAAGCTATGTCACTGGTATCTCAGATACCAGCAGGGTTACCCATGTGGACAGGTTTCAGCTGAGCTTCCAGACTAAGACAGACTAGGGAGGAGGCACCGGCGAACCACTCCTGAAATAACTAGCCATTGAAAACCCTATGAATAGCAAAAAGACCAGGTTACTCAGAGGAATTTCCTGGAATAGGAGAGAACAGTACTGATTTTACCTTTTGCCTCGGACTCTAATTCAGCTTGGCATAGCACAATTACTGATTCTGTCTTTATTTAGAATGTTGATACTTTGTTCAACATGGATTTTTTGTGGGAATTGCTTTTGACTTTTAAAATTATCACATTATAATATTATTTATCTTGAGGACAGAGCATTTTGGTGGCGCCTTATATTTTTCAGCCATGGGGGCGGGGCTCACTGGCCTCTCCTTGGTCCTGATTCTTGGGGAGATCACAGTATCAGGGCCCAGACACACTCGCTTGGGTGTTACTTTCAGACCCATTGCTTTCTAGCTGAGGGACTTGGGCTCAATTTCCTTATCCATAAAATGGGTTTTATAAAAGCATAGCTCTCAGTGATGGTTCTGTTCTTCAATAGAAAAATCCGTGTCCGGTGCTTAGGCTAGTTTCTGATATTTACAAAGTGCTCAGAGTATAAAAGCCATTGCCATCATTATCTTCAAACCTCAGTTTACTCATCTGTAAAGTAGGGACAACATTAACTTCCACCCCAGTGATTTCTACCCCAGCGGGACATCAATAAGATAAGTATGCAGAATGCTTACCTAATGCCAGTTCTTTAGTATCCTCTGCTTTCTTCACTCCAGCAGGTTATTTTTATTTATTGTTAAGTTTTATTTACACATCGCCAATTATAGCAAAGGAGGGGTCCCTTTTCTGCATCCTTGCCAGCATTTGTTTTTGTTTGTTTTCTTGATGATATTTGTTCTGACTGGGATGAGGTAGAATCTCAGTGTAGTTTAGATTTGCTTCTCCCTGAAGGCTAAGGATGTTGAACAGCTTTTTTCATGTACTTATTGGCCATTTGTGTTTCCTCTCTTGAAAAGTATGCAGTTCAATTGCTCATTTATTGGTTGGATTATTTGCTCTTTTGGTGTTTAATTTTTGAGTTCTTTATGTATTCTGGATACTAATCCCCTGTCAGATGAATACCCAGCAAAGATTTTCTCCCACTTTGTAGGCTGACTCTTCACTGTGTTAATTCTTTCTTTTGCTGAGCAGAAGATTTTAAATTTGATGCAATCCCTGTTGTCAGTTCTTGCTCTTATTTCTTGGGGTATTCAAGCTCAACTTCTGCTTCTGAGCCCTGAGATGCAAAGAGGGGTACTGGTAGATGCTCATTTACTCAGTTGACAAATACTTACTGAGTACATAGTATGTGCCGGACACTTCTGAAGATGCTGGACATACAATAGCAAGTTAGCAGAGATAAGTGTGCATGCTTAGAGCGCTCATATTCTCATTGCAAGGTGAGCAAGACTCAAGGGAACAAATACAGGGGCAAGACAGCCCCCAAGAGTGGTAAGAATGGGATGGAAATCAAAGCTGAGGCAGAGGGGGATGGGGGAAGAAAGTGCCTGGATGAGGAGCAGCCTCACCAAGGTGTGATATTGGAGCTGAGGCCCGATGGACAGCCAACTATGGCCCTCTCTTGAACTTTGTGTCTTTATCTGTGACGTGAAGGTCAGAGTCCCACTTCTCTGGAGGATGCTGAGGAGTAGCTGCCAGGCTTAATGTGGTCACTCTGCCTTAGAAGGTGACATCTCGCCTTTATCTTCCCAAGTTTCCCAGACTCGGTCCCTGTCTAGCAAGGGTGACAGTCATTCCTGCCTCTCACTCTACCTTCTTATCCCTTACTTTTGTGTCTTGGCAATGGTCTCACTTTCTTATCACCAATCTTCTCTCTCTTTCTCTCTGCCTTCTCTCTCCCACTTCCTTTGTCTTCCCTTTCAAACTCACCCCTCACCACCATGGGACTCGCGACCCAGTCTGGACACCAGCTGACCACTAAGATTAGGGCTAGCTGGGCGTGCAAGTTGTGGGCCAGTGAACCTTTTAGAGAGAAGATGGAACTCAAGGTCAAAGCCAAGCCTGGGACATAACCAACGTATCCTCTTCACTTGAGAAGGATCCATCTATTCAGCCACTTGATAGGACAGTGATGACGTCAGGAGTCTGGGTGGACCCTTACCCATGTTTGTAGCTCTTCAGTGAGATTTCCCCTGTGCTCTTAATGTTCTTTGACTGCTTTAAAAATCCTGTTGCTCTGGAAGGGCCAGTGGGCTGGTCATGCTCTCCACACTTTGGGTCCTGTCTAGCAAGGACCCAAGTGGAAGTGGCCATGCTGGAGAGTGGGGCTGGCTGCCTTTCCAGGTTCTCTTTCTGCCCCATCAGGGTGGCTCCACAAATAAATGTTATCCGTGAGGTGTGGCTTTGACTTGCCCAGATCCTAACAAACACCGTGGCAGGGCATTAAGAAGCCCAGCTTTCCCAGTGCCCCACAATGGCAGAAGAGTTCTTGGGGCGTGTGTGTGTGTGTGTGTGTGTGTGTGTGTGTGTGTGTGTGTGTGTGTGTGTGTGTGTGTGTATGCGCGCGCCTGCACTAGGAAGGGCACTAAGGTCTGAACATTGTGTCTCCCCTAGCTCGCATCTTGAAACCTAGTCCACAGTATGAAAGCGTGAGGAGGTGGGGGCCCTTAGTAGAGGACTCGGTCGCAAGGCCTTCACCCCATGCATAGGAGGCAGTGGAGGCCCTTTAGCCTTCCTGTGGCGGGAGTTATAGTAAGAAGGCGCCATCTTTGAGGAAGAGCCCCTGGACAGACTCCAGCTCTGTAGAGCCTTTATCTAGGACTTCCAGCCTCCAGAACTGTGGGGACTGTTTCTGTGGCTCCTAAGCCACCCAGTTTGTGGAACTGAGGCACAGCCGCCTGAATGAACTAAGCAAGAGGCGACCGCTGAGAAATCCCGCCATCTGGGGCCTTGCATTTTTATCACATGTGGTTGTTGTTGTTGGGTGCCTTCGAGTCGTGTCCGACTCATAGCGACCCTCACAGGGTTTTCAATGGCTGGCTGTTTCGGGATTGCCTTGGGAGTGGGTTGCCACGTCCTTCTCCCATTTTTGCAGTGCTGGGAATCGAACTTGTGACCTCAGAGACTGCAGCGCAGTGCTCTACCAACTGAGCTAAATCCCAGCCCGTTTATCGTATGGCTTCAACAACAGTAACAACAACAACAACAACAACACAACATCTTAAAGTAACCATGTGCATGTGTGCGTACACGTGTGTGAAAGTGGCAAGAGAAGAGACGGGATCCACCCTCCACTCTTTCCCTCCTTCCCTGCTTCTCCCCCACGTGTCTACCCACATGGCTCCTCTCTGTCGCCTGTCACTCTGGCCCCGTCTCTGGCTGCCTCTCCAGATCCTTCTCTCTTCCCTCAGCCTCCCCTTGCCGAGCACCCAGTCTCTCTGGGTTGGCACAGGAGAACTGGTTGCCAAGGAAACCACCACAGGGTGAACACATGTGATTGGCCAGGTTGGGGCCCGACTCTGGGTTGGCGGGCAGACTTTCGGGGAGATGCTCGTCTTCCGTGCCTTTGCAGGAGCATGAAAGAAAGCCGGGTGCACCACATGGGGCAGGGCTTGTCCCCGGGGAAGGTGGTCCCGGGCTAATGAGGCCTGGGGATCACAGAGTGAGGCCTGGCTGTCCAACCTGTGGGCTGGGGGCCGTGCTCACCCAGCGGACACCCAGAGACCCCTGTTTGCTGAGTGCTTCCTGTACGTTAGCTCCTTAGCAAGCCTGTGCCTAGCTGGAGTCTTTCTGCCTCTTTTGCAGATTGAGAGGGAGGCTGAGGAAGAGTGAATGGCACCGCCAAGTCACCCAGCTGACAGAGGCTGAGCTGCAGTTTGAACCCAGCTGGGTCTTGTCTGACTTGAGGTCTGATTTTGTTGTTGTTGTTTTGTTTTTGTTCAGACAGGGTCTTGCTATGTAGCCCAGGCTGACCTTGAACTTGTGTTCCTCCTGCCTCAGCCTCCCAAGTATGGCGATCACAGGCATGAGCCACCACTTCTGGCTTTGTTGCTGTTGTTGGGTTCTTTGGTTTGGGTCCGACACATAGAGACCCTGTGTAAAACAGAAGGGAACACTTCTGGACAGTGTGCCATGCCCAGGACTGTGTCAGGGCTTCTCTGCTGTTCATAGGGTTCTCAGTGGCTGTTTCGGAATTGCTTTGGGAGTGGGCTGCCACGTCTTTCTCCCATTTTGAGGTGCTGGGAATTGAACCCAGGTCCTCAGTGCAGAGCGCCCCTCTACCAACTGAGCCGAACCCCAGCCCCACACCTGGCTCAGAGCAGGTCTTCACAGCCATCTGCCCTGGGATGGAGAGGAAGGAACGGGATACTTCTCAGGCGCCCTCCGGCCCACTCTGCCTGGTGCTTCTGCCTCTGGCGGAACCAGCCATGCAATTCGTGGGGCTCTGAAGTTCCCAGGAACTGACACCTTACACCCACTTCCTCGTCTTTCAAGGATGTGCGTGTATTTAATGCCATGGAGCTGTCCACTTACAAACGGTCAAGACAGAGCTGGGTGCAGTGGCACACACCTGTCATCCCAGCCACTTGGGAGGCTGAGGCAGAAGGATCACATGGTGGAGGCCAGAGGCAGCCTGCCCAACTCAGTGAGACCCTGCCTCAAAATAGAAAATTAAGAAACGGAGGTGGGGGTGGTGCTCAGTGGTAGAGCACTTGGCTCACATGAGCAAGGCCCTGGATTCAGCCCCCCTGTGCTGACAAATGGTGAAGATGGTCATTTTTCTGTTATACCTATTTTATAACAACTTTTAAAAATGGAAAAGGGTTGGATGTACAGCCAGTTGAATCTTGTTGTTGTTGTTAAGGTGCCATTGAATGGGTATCCGACTCATAGAGACCCTGTATACAACAGGGGAAACACTATTGTTAGTGGAGTGCTTCTCTGCTGTTCATAGGGTTTTCAATGGTGGATTGATTTTTGGGAGTGGGTTGCCGGGTCCTTCTCCCAGTTGAATCTTATGAACCTGTAACTCTATACCTTGCTTTTCCCATGTAAAGGATAAGAATCAGGTAACAGAGACTTTGGAGTACTTTCTGCCTGTGAGGAAGGCACTCTGATAAGTGCGTACATGGGAGTGAGTTCACTGAGTCTTTCCCATCCTCCGGGAGGCAGGCTCTCCCACAATCTCCGTTTCATAGATGAAGAACCCGGGCTCAGAAGGCTGAGGATCTCTGGAGGCGGCACAGCTGGCTATCGATGCAGCCCTGCCTTGACCTCTGGTGTTCTGCTGGCCCAGAGCTCCTGGGCCAGAGCTTTCTGGGTCAGGAGAGGAAGTGATGGGACAAGACATATGGCCTTTTGGTCCTCATGGGACCACACCAGAGCCAGAGTCTGCCCAGCTGCCACATTTGCTCTGTGAATCCACATCTGGGTCCTAGGCAGGACTGCTGGCTGGCTGTGTATTTCAGATCTAGCTGTTGAGAGAGAGAGAGAGAGAGAGAGAGAGAGAGAGGTGGATACAGACATATATATATATATATATATATATATATATATATATATCACTGTGATCTCTCCATTCTTTCAAGAACTCTTACACCCATTTTGTAGAAGGGGAAACTGAGGCTCAGAGAGATGAAATGGTTTGCCCAAACTTCTCCAGGTAGCAAAATGCAGAACCAGTTCTGGCTGAGCTCCACACCCCACTCCTCTTTTTGTACAACAGGACTAACTGCTTCCCAAGGATTAATTGGGGACACTGGAGAGGAGGGCAGGCACTTATTACATGGTCCAGGCTGAAAGATGAGGGCAAGAAGTCCTTGTCATCTTTCGTGGATCTGTTCAGTGCGGACAGCTGACACGTGCTCAATACCAGGACATGAAGTCACTTGGCAGGGATATTTGCTGTGACCCTCCATGTGTGGGCCCCAGAGCATCAGTATCAGTGAGGAATTTGCTAGAAATGCAGACTCTTCGGCATGGCCCCAGACCTCCTGAATCAGAAACTCTGGGAGGAGGGCTCAGCAATCTGTGTTGGAAGGTTCAATGATGGTGGAAATGTATATCCACTTTATTGGACTATCTCAGGCTCTTTGCCTGCAGCCATACCACTGTGGCATCCGATCCCATCAGATCTCGGGAGCTAAGCAAGGTTGGCCCTGGTTAGTCCTTGGATGGGAGACTGCCTGGGAACACCAGGTGCTGTAGGCTTGGGAGAAGGACCCGGCAACCCACTCCCAAGAAACAATCTACCATTGAAAACCCTAAGAATATCAGAGAAACACTGACAATATTGTTTGGCCTGTTGTATGCAGGGTTGCTATGAGTCAGACACCGACTGGATGGCACCTAACGATGACAACAACATCAGAGTCCTTGAAGATGTTGTTAATATAAGAATCATAAAATGAGATTATTATGGATTAGAGTGAGCCTAAAACCAATGACAAGTGCCCTTAGAAGAAAGAGGGAAAAGGCACATAGGGAGACAGAGGCAGAGATTGGAGTGAGGCAGCTACAAGCCAAGGAACACCCAGGATTTCTGGCCACCATTACAAAACAGGAGCAAGAAGGGGGACAGATTCTCACTCAGAGCCTCCGGAGGAAAGAGCCCACTGACACCTGGATTTCAGCCTCTGGCCCCTAGAACTGTGAGAAAATAAATTTCTGTCATTTATGCTGCCCAGCTTGTAGTAATTTGTTATGGCAGCCACAGGAAACAAATCCAAAGCCCTGTAGGTGATTCTGAGGCACAGCAAAGTAAAATTAGGAAACCAGTGGTTCTGAGCAAACCCTCTCCAAGCACACAGCTGCATCAGCCCTGCCCCTGGTCCACCCAGTCAGAATCAGCCCAGAAGTGGGCATTTGCTAACAAACTTCTAATGACGGTGTTCATGTGCACTAAGCATCGCGAGCATTTCGCCTCGCGAGTGTTATATTGTGGATAAATATCCTTTGTCTCTCTGTTCCAGGCTGGCCCTGCTAAGCAGATGAGATGTGGTCAGCTGATTTCGTACACTGATGGGGCTTTTGCTGCTGGTTATCTATGTCTCTGGAGTTGACAGGGGCAAACAGCGAACCTGCTCTGGTGGAGGCAAACGTTCCCATTTAGAACCCTATGTCCACCCCTTCCAACCAGCGTCCCTGGCACAGGAAGGGACGTCACCAAAGCCAGCAGGCATGGAATCATCTCTCTGGCCCACACGTGGGATGCAGGGCAACCAAAGTGGAGCGGGGCCATGGAAACTTCCTAGACATCTGCTTGGATGGTGTAATAAAGTCAACATGCCACATAATTACAGGCATGGGGCCTTTCCATTCTTTGCCATGTTTCAGTCTGCAGCACCTGGTGCCGGCCCCTCTGGAGGCAGGACGGCCGGATGGTGAGAGAGATTTGCCTGGCCCTTTATGTTCCGAAAGCAAGAGATCTTGGACCTATCTTTATGCCCTGAACCTGTGAGACGTTTTGGGAATCCAGGGTGCTTTGCTGGGATGGTTGGCTGGAAGAGCTAGGAAGCGACAAGAGATGTTCCAGGCTAGGGGCAAGGTCAGCTAGGGTTGTGGCTCTTTAAGACGTCCTTTTGGTCCTAGAAGCTCAGCCTAGAGATTTGAAGACACTGAGAAGAGCGGCCTGCTCAGTCAGTCTATGTAGAGCATTGGTTGTCTCCTCTGTACAAGGGCTCCACATGTATACCTTACCTGTTGTTGTTAGGTGCCATCAAGTCTGTATCCGACTAACAGAGACCTTACGTTCAACAGGTGAAACACTATTGTCAGTGCTTCTCTGCTATTCATAGGGTTTTCAATGGCTGATTGATTTTTGGGAGTGGGTTGCCGGGTCCTTCTCTCAAGCCTACAGCACCTGGTGTTCCCAGGCGGTCTCCCATCCAAGGACTAACCAGGCCCAACTCTGCTTAGCTTCCGAGATCTGATGGCATCGGACACCACAGTGGTATGGCTGCAGACATATCTTATTGTTGTTGTTGTTAGATGCCATCAAGTCGTGTGCGACTCATAGTGACCCTCATAGGGTTTTCAATGGCTGACTGTTTTGGAATTGCCTTGGGAGTGGGTTGCCACATCCTTCTCCC
The DNA here is from genome assembly GCA_007922755.1 of Pedetes capensis. NCBI lineage: Eukaryota > Metazoa > Chordata > Mammalia > Rodentia > Pedetidae > Pedetes > Pedetes capensis. The sequence goes on from VMDO01010087.1 coordinate 14,007, forward strand.
ATTTTTGGGGTGCTGGGAATCGAACTCGGGACCTCAGAGACTGCAGCGCAGTGCTCTACCAACTGAGCTAAATCCCAGCCCACAGGCATATCTGAGCTCCTTCATAAAGACCTCTATACTGAAGGTATTATTCATCCCCATGTTATAAAACTTGAAATAAGGTCTAAAGAGTAAGTTATCTGCCTAATGTCACACAACTAGTAAGGCAGAGCCAGGATTGAGCCAATTCAACATTTTGCTACCTGGGTACTACTGCCATTTTGGGCCAGATCTTCTTTGTTGTGGAAGGTTGTCCTGTGTATTGTAGGATGTTTCACAATGTCTGTGGATTATACCCATCAGGTCTGAGTAGTACCTCATACCCCAGTTATGCAAGCAAAAATGTCTCCAGGCATTACCAAACATCTCCTGGGAGCACTAGGGCCACGTAGCCTTCTGTTGAGAACCAGTGGTTTAGCTTCAGATCCTGTGTTCTCTCTAAGATGCTGTTCTGCCTCAGCAAAGATCCCAGAACTTAACACTTTTGCTTGAACCACCACCGTGTAAACTTACGTATGATGACAGGTGTTAACTTCAACACTTTCTAGTTAACTCATGTCACACACACACACACACACACACACACACACACACACACCCTTCTGCTGTTCGAGAGTCGTGGAGGATCATATGGCTAGTCAGTATCTGAATCAAAGCTAAAGTCACCCAATCCTTTCCCTACCTCCCCATTTTATTTTCTCCCCTCTATGTACCAGCAGCTCCCATACCCACAGGAAGCTGGTGGCCTTCTTGAGGCTTCATTAGCAATGGCATCTTGCAGGAATTGGTTTCCTTACTCTCTCTTCATTCCCCCACCAAGCATTGACTTTATTGTCACCTCCATAGATTCGGAGCGTTGTTTGGTGTGTTTGACACCGCCCTCCTAACACCAGTCGTGGTGTCTGCACACAGTAGGCCAACAGCAAGCGTTTGTTGAATTAATGGAAAAAAAGTCACAAGGAGGGTCATTCACAACTTAACTCTAGCTCTGACTATCTACCGTTTACCTTGATTATGACTGATTTTGAGGGGAGAAGAAGAAACCCACTAAGCTAGCTAACCAAAGGGTTTATTTCCTGGAAAACCCAGGGATATCTCACAGATGCCAAGGGCTGAATAGCCCAGGGCATGAGGGGCCCGACCAGGATCAGAATGAAAGCTATTATTCTGCCACTCGCTCTGGACTGAGTAGCTTCTGGTCACAGCTTTGCTCAGCAATTGGGCTTCTCTGTCTGTCTCTTCTCTTTCCATTTCTACTTTTTAAAAAATGTAGCCTTCTCAGATCTTCCCTGTGTTCACACTAGACGTCTGTACTTTATCCACACAGCAAGGATGGCCACCTTAACTCCTGACTTTTATGAGTATTCATAATTCAGACACAAGCCCAGACCTTGGAAGATCTCTAACTCTCAGCTTCAAATTTCTGGGAGAAAGAATCTGACTGGTGCCCCTTTGGATCAGGATCCTTTCTGGTCCAATCAGGAGTGGCCAGGCAGTAGAGTTCATTGTTTAAGTAGGACCCAGAGACTCATTTCCATGTATGTAGGGAAGCTTTTGGGAAGGTGGGGATGGTAGAAACACCCAAGGGCCTTTATGACACTTTTCCTGCCCAGGTAGCTCCCTCTAGCCAGGCAAAAACTAGGTAGTCAGTAGAGTCAGGATTGGAATGCTCTTCTCAGGTGGGAAGCCAAACAAAAGGTCTTAGAAGGAAACCCTGACAGGAAATCAGCCAAGAAATGCTGCCACTTCTAACTACAGACAAGTGGGCAATTTGGAATAATGGGAGGAGGGAGTGTATGTGTGTGCATGCATGCGTGTGTGTGTATACACACACATATACATACATACACACATATACACACATATATGCACACATACATGCACACATATATACATACACACATACACACATATATACACACATACACACACACACACATGCACACACATTCCCCACATGTCTGTCAGCTTGTCATGCTGTAGGGGCTGTGTGTTGCTGGGATGCTGAAAGCTATGGCTTCAGTATCTCAGATGCCAGCAGGGCCACCCATGGGGGACAGGTTTCAGTTGAGCTTCCAGATAAGCCAGACGAGGGAGAAGGAGTCGACAGCCCACTACCACAACAATGCGCCATTGAAAACCCTGTGACTCATGGAGATGCACTGTCAAACACAGTGCCAGAAATGAGCCCCTCGGGCTGGACTGCATTCAAGAGACAGCTGGGGAAGAGGTGACTTTCAAAGTTGAGACAACCGTAATGATGAGAGTGGAGTAAAGCCCCAGGGACCTCCCTTTGCTGCTGTGGCATGACTCAAAATGAGAAGAAACACAGTGACTACAACAATGGTCTCAAACATAAAAAGATTGTATGCATGGCAAAACTGGGGAGTTTTCGTTCTGTTGTACTTAAGGTCGCTATGAGTGAGACCCAACTCAGTGGCACCTAATAACATACACGTACATACCCACACACATACATATATTTCTGTGCTTCAGTTACTTATAAAGACCTAACAGCAAGTTAGGTATGACAGAAATGTAGCAAAATAAGCCAAATTTATCGCAGGACTATTCACAATAACCGGGCTATGGAATTAACCCAAATGGCAATCAACAAATGAATAGATAAAGAAAATGTGGTATATACACACAAAGAAATATTATTCAGGCATAAAAGGGTGACATCCTGTCGTATGGGACAGCATGGGTAAGCCTGGGGGACATTACGTTAAATGAAATAAACCAGGAACAGAAAGACAAATGCTATGCCACTTCACTCACATATAAAACCTGAAACAGTTGATCTCATGCGAGCTGAGAATAGAATAGTTGTTACCAGAGGCTGAGGACAACAGGAGAGAGTGGAAGCTGGGGATGAGAGATTGGTTGACAGGCGCACTGTCAGAGTTCGATAGGAGGAATAAGTTCTGGGAGTCTAATGCCCAGTAAGTGACTATAATTAACAATAATGCATTGTATATTTCAAAATAGCTAGAAGAGAGGATTTTGAATGTTCCCAACATAAAGAGATAATTAATATTTAATGTGATGGATATCCTAATTACACTGATTTGATCATTACCCAACATGTACATAAATAGAAATATCACATTGTATTCATGTGCATATTCATTGCACATGAATATGCACAGCAATTACATGTCAGTCAAAAACTTTAAAAAGGAGGATGAATAGATAAAAAGAAGGCAAAATAGGCAAAAAAGAAGGCAAAGAGGAGGAACAGATCCTAGCAATAAACATCCCAGGAGGCCTGCTTTATTAAATAAAACCCTAATGGTTGAAAGGCTGGGATTTAGCTCAGTTGGTAGAGCGCCACTCTGCAGTCTGTGGGGTCTGGAGTTTGATTCTCAACACTGCAAAAATGAGAGAAGGATGTGGCAATCCACCCCCGAGGCAATCCCAAAACAATCAGCCATTAAAAACCCTGTGAGCATTCCTATGAGTTGGATATGACTTGACGGCACCTAACAACAACAGAAATGGTTGGACAGAACTCATGCCTGGTTGAAATTAAAGTGTTTATAGAATGCTTGGAAACAAGGTTTGAGTCTCTTAAGTAATAACAATGATAAAGAAAAATAGCAAATATATATTTCTATATATATATATATGGTTGTTAGGTGCCATCGAGTTGGTATCTGACTCATAGTGACCCTCATAGGGTTTTCAATGGCTGTTTTGGGATTGCCTCAGGAGTGGATTGCCAAGTCCTTCTCCCATTTTTGCAGTGCTGGGAATCAAATTCCAAACCTCAGAGACTGCAGTGCAGTGCTCTACCAACTCAGCTAAATCCCAGCCCATACACACACACACACACACACACACACACACACACACACACACACACATTAGCATTTATTGCATGTCAGGTCCTGTTCTGCTTTTAATAGGTTATGTATCAAGTCATTTAATCCTGCAATGACTTAATGATTTAGCTCCTGCAGGGTATGAAATTGAGTACAAGATGCTGGGGATGTGAGGACTTCAAACTCTTCAAAAGGACTTTTATAATTAGTTATGAGGGTAAAGGGGGAGGGCATGGCTGACCTTTCCTTCGGGAGCTATACAGCCTGGCTTTGAATCTAGCTGAGTGAACTTGTGCCTTAACTTTCTCTTCTGTTATCATGGGATGAAGAAACATAACTCAGGCAATTCTAGTGCAGATTAAATGGGACAGAGACTCTATAAGAAATGTCTGGCACAGCCCCTAGTACACATGAGACAGTTAGTGCCATGATCCACTGGTTGAAGTTACACAGTCTGGATTCCAGCTGTGTACCGTACAAGTCTTGCACACCTGGGATGACTTCTCACTAAGCTTCAGTTTTCTGCTCTGGGAAACATGGGTTATAATAGCACCCACCTCATGGAGTCTTGCGAGGAAGAATTCAGGTAATGCAGGTTAAGTACTTAGCACAGTGTCTCAGGTACTGTAAGCTTTTACTACATATTATTGCTTTTGTTGTTACCAGCATCCTAAGATGGTAAAGTAAAACAGCCCAGAGAAAAGAGGAGGTCATTAAAAATGACAGCGCAAAACCCATTCCACTGCTAAGTGATTTGCACTGTGCAATTAGCAAATTACACTCATTTTTTTCCCCACCGAAAGTTCTTTAACAAGAGGAGGCTGGTTCTGCCAATCACGACACCCCACAAACAATGCGTTTCTACTGAAAAACACATTTCCTCCTGACAGTGCTCGCTCAGTTTGATGTCGTTTACATTCTCTTTGATTTGCCTAATTTTAATGAGACATTACATCAACATCACAAAAGCAATTTCAGATTACTCTGTGGGTATTTTTTTTTTTTTTTTGACAAAAATCGTGTAGTCATGACATTATTTGGTTTGTACATGGAGAATCTTTGCCATCGATTTCTGGGACCAAACTCTTATGTAATGCCAACACCCATGTGAAATGGTTGTGTTTTTTAAAAAAAAATATGTATATAATTAAGGTTTTAAAAACCTAGGAAACACCTTCTTGGAGTGTTAACGCTACACATTACTATTCTTTGATGCAAGCAGCAAAAACCTGTCTTGCCTAACATAAAGGAAATAAGAATATATTAAATGCCTAAGAGAAGGCTAGGCACTGGGCGCGGTGGCGCACACCTGTAATCCCAGCAGCTTGGGAGACAGAGGCAGGAGGATCACAAGTTCGAAACCAGAGGCAGTCTGTGTAATTTATCGAGACCTTATCTCAAAAAGTTAAAAAAAAAAAAAAGGCTGGGGGTGCAGCTCAGTGGTCCAACACTTGCAAAGCATGCAAGCGTGAGGCCCTGGGTTCAACCCCCATTAGCGCAAGAGAAGGCTAGGGAATCAGGAGCCAGAGTGTGCAGAAAGCCGGCCAGTTGGACCTTCTTGTCCAGATGCCACCACCTGATGGGCTCCAACCTTTATTTCAACCTTTTTTTGTTTGAGATACAGAGTTCCAGGAAGTATCTCATTGGCGGGTCTCATGTTTGCTGCCTGACGAGTGGGTGCTATGGTTTGGAAGCGGCCCCCACAGGCCTGCATATTAAAGGATTGGTCCCCAGCCTGTGATGCTTTGAGCAGGTGGGGGATCTGTAGAAGTGCCTAATGGATGGAAGTTGGATAACTGGGGATGTGTCCTTGAAGGGGACATTGTACTCTGGCCTTTTCCTCTCTCTGTATTTGCTTCCCTGTTGTCAAGAGGTGAACAGGTTTGGTCTGTCATGTGCTCCCATCCTATGTACTGCATAGATGATACAGAAAATACAGAAGATACTGCCACAGGCCCAAAGAGATGCGATCACGTCATGAGGGACGGCAATGTCTGAAACCATGAGCCAAAATGAACATTTTTTCCTTTTAAGTTGTTTGCCTCAGGTGTTTTGTCACAGTGATGGAAAGCTGACTGAGACAGGAGAGCACTGTGGGACTTGGTGAATCACAGTTTTACCAATACTACAGACTTAGGGTACAGGGAGGGAATTTCCTAAAAGAGGAGCAGGTGTGAGAAGTGTTAAGGGATGGCATATTTGTGTGTGAGAATGCCTTTTGTTTTGTTGTCATTTACCAGAATGTTCAATTAGTGCTTTGTGGCGACTGGCTAGTGTCACCGCAAAGCACTAACTAAACACAGGCTATTGGCGTCACTTGGAGACGTAAAATAGACATGCTATGGATAAAGTTATCTCAGTAGACTTGAGTGGCTATGACAAAAATATCACAGGTGGGATGGATAGAATATTTATTTCTCATAGTTTCTGGAGGCTGGGGGACCAAGATCAAGGTACAGAAGATACAATGTCTGGTGAGCAATTCTTTCCTGCTTTGTAGAAAGCCACACTTTTTTTTGTCTATATCCCCACATGGCCAAGAGAATGATCAGTGCTCTCTTCTCTTGGGAACTAATCCCATTTACATGGGCCCCACCCTCATGACCTGGTCACCTCCCAAAGGCTCCACCTCCTAACACCATTGCATTGGATATTAGGCTTCAACACATGAATTTGGGGGGTGGTGCATAAACAGACCAAATTTTAAATATTAAAATTTGGAGGATGGGTTTTCAGAACCATTCTTAGTTTTATTTTATTTCAGGGAGTTGTTGCTATAGCCAGGGATGGATAAAGATTGTGGAGCCAAAGGCACAGCTTCTCTGCTGTCTGGGTTTTGCAGTTATTTTATATGGAGATAGAGTGCTTTGTTTGGATTGAGACCCAGAGTAAGGGAAGGGATGATTTAACACAGGGGAGAATACAAGGTGGGAAAGACAACTTTATAGCACTCTTTATCATGAATGTAAGAGGGTCAGGCAGGGCTAACAGGCCAGTCCACATGGCCACTGTGAATAGGCTTAAGGAAAGCTGGGCTGAAATTGCATTGTGAATTATTTAGGCAGAACATGAGGAAGGACTTTCTGGCTTCAAGGAAAGCTGGACATTGTAACAAGCCTTTAAGGTACAATTTTGTTCTGGGGTGGCCAATCTGTACATTCCACACCCCTCCCTTGAGACCTGCAGCTGGGTTCCCCATATTCACAGGGGAGTATATTCCAAGACCCTCAGTGGGTGCTTGAAACCTCAGATAGTTGTATCTATACCATGGTGTTTCCTGTGCGTGCATACATAGGATAAAGCTTAACTCATAGATTGTTGTTTTTGTTAGATGCCATCGAGTCAGGTCCAACTCATAGCAACCCTCATAGGATATTCAATGGCTAATTGTTTTGGGAGGAGACTGTCACATTCTTCTCTCATTTTTATGGTACTGGGGATCAAGCCTAGATACCAGGAAAGTGTACAGCAGCACTGTACCAACTGACCTAAACCCCAGCCCAATTGATAAATTAGGTATAATAAGAGATTAATAATAATAATTAATAATAAAATAGAAAATTATAACAGTATATTGTAATACAAGTTACATAGCCTGTGTCTCTCAAAATATCTTACTGAATTACTGGACTCTACTAATCCTTCAACAACTAATCCTTCAGGTTATCCATGGGTAACTGAAACCACAGAAAGTGAACTATGGCTAAGAGGAGAATTGTGTGATATGATTACACCAGCTCATCATAGTATGTGCCTCCTCCTCAAGAGGATTCATCTCAGAATATTTCTCAACACAGAACTTGAGGTAGTTTCAACTGATCAAGGAGGCAGAGGGAGAGGGGAGGAAAGTGGGGAGAGAGAATGAATTATCGAGGTATTGAGGTGGCAGGGGCCACAATTTATTGCACCTAATCCTAACTCAGGGCTGAGATAACAAGTGGAGACAGGCTATACTAAATATATTTTCAGTATTTTGCCATACTTAGGAGTCACCCATAACTCATCAGATAGCTGCCAAGGCAACACAATGACCACCACCACCACAAAAATCCCAAGAGGGGAAAAGGGCAGAGAAGTTTTGAGGGGCTAATTCTCTGAAGCAGATGTGAGGTGCTAACCAGGAGCACCGAACTCCCCTGAGGACACACAGAACAGACACATATCATTTGAGATTTCTCTCCCTCTCTCTCTTTTTTTTTTACCAAAAGAAAACACAAATCACTCTGGCTTAAATAATTTATGCAATTTATTGAATAAAGCAACAGGGAAATAAAGAGATGATGTTCTTTCGATTCAGGTGGGCCTTGATCTAGTAGCTTAAGATGTCCTCCTACTTTGCCTTTTCCTGGTAATAATTTGGTATTCAGGCACCTCTTGGTGGATCATTTTAGCTTTTATGCTTTTGTCCTGGTCTGAAGACAGCTGCAGAAGCTGCAGAATTTTCCATTTTCAGCACACAGCATTACGAGAAGAGAGACTCTCTCTTCAGGTACCTTCTACTCAAGACCCAGGGTTTGCTCTGTCATTGGTCCAAAGGGGGTCATGTGTCTTTCTTTGAGCCAATCACTGGCTGGCAGATGGCATCAAGGTTAGCCCTTAGAACTAATAGAGGGGAATGTCAGTTCTGCCCAAACTGTGTGGCAGAGGTTGGAGTAGAGATCCATTCCCCCACTCCAATTGCGAAGTAGAACATGATTAAAAGGAGAGATGAGAATGAATGGTGAGGAGGCAAGAAAAATATTTTTTGTAGCAGTAAGTTGGGGCTAAGGACTGTTGCCTAAGAGCCATGGGACAAGAGGGAAAGTTTGTGTCCAGAGAGTACCAAGGTGAAGGTTTCAGAGAGATTCCTTCCCTTTCCAGAGGTGTCCATCGCCCTTTACTGGCTCTTGGTGTGGGAGTCGGTTTGGGTTCACTTTTCCACTGAACCATTCCATCAGCCTCACCTGAAATTTCACCTCTGCAACACCCACTGCCCAACGTGTGATGTCCGTCCATCTCAGACCTCATGTGCTGGCTAAGCCTGAGCTTCCCCAGCACTGGAAGATTCAAGGACAAGAAGTCAACAGAGGGCCACTTATGGGCTGGCAAAGGAGACATCTCAGAAAAGCAGACCCTTTTTCTAATTCTCTGTCTCTCTCCACCCCACTAGGGTTCATGGTTACTCCTTAGGGCTGGACAGCTAATCCATCAAAATGGAGACATTTAAGACTTGCTTACTTCCTCTTAGTCCCACGCCCCCTCTATGCAATGGTCACACAAGAGGACCATTCTGGATTGTCATGAGCAAGAGTGTTTCACACTGTGTCTGAGGCTGGCTTCTCTGGGAGCAGTGTCCGCCATGGGAATTCTCATGCAAGTGATGTTTGGGCGATGCTTTCCAGACAAGGGTGGTCAGGAAGTAAGATGTGCAGGCAAGATGGCGGGGTTTCCCTGGTCTTCAGCTGGAGCCCATGCAGATCTCTGAGCCTCGGGAGCATCCCTGAGCTGGTCCCACGTTGAGGCAAGGGCCTGGCCTTCTGTGCTTTTGTGTCCATTAGTCCTTGGCGCTTGGTTGCTCTAGGGGCGACTCTCACTGGACAAGGGCTCCCCTTTAGCCGGAGCTGACCATCCATGGAGGAAGGTGGCTGCGCACCCTCAGCAACCAGGGTTCACAGCAGCCAGGGATGGGGACAGCTATTGGGAAAGGGGATCTGGCAGAACACCCCTGACACCATTATGCCAGGGTGGATACGACCTGGTGACAGAAGGGGAGGGAGGCAGAATTTGCACTTCACTCTAGAAGGCAGGTGTGGGCGTTGAAGTCGGGAGCCCAAGCAAGTTGCCCAAGGCCATGTGCCAGGAGGCAGGGCCATGAGCAGGAAGGAAGATGCCAACTTCTTGCCTGTTGCAATGAGGTGATTCATATATTGTTGTTGTTGTTGTTAGGTGCCATCGAGTCGGTGTCCAACTCATAGCGACCCTCCATACAACAGGCGAAACGGTATTATCAGTGCTTCTCTGCTGTTCACAGAGTTTTCAATGGCTGATTGATTTTTGAGAGTGGGTTGCCAGGTCCGTCTCCCAAGCCTACAGCACCGGGGGTTCCCAGGCGGTCTCGCGTCCAAGGACTAACCAGGCACAACCCTGCTTAGCTTCCGAGATCTGATGGCATTGGACTCACAGTGGCACGGCTGCAGGCTTCACATATCATAGTTTTCTCCAAAAGCAGAAAAAGTTCTTCCATCTTACCTTGACCTGCGCTTTTATCTAAAAATGGAGGAATCTGGGGTCCAAATTCATAGGGAGCATATGCAGACTCAACACCCACTAGGCACGGACACATCCCTACTGAAGTCCAGCGAGTCTCATTCTGCTCCTGCCGCTGGACAGCAAGCAGTAATGGGTGCTGCTGCATAGAAGCGAATTTCGATCCCATGGTGATTGAGCCGCCCAGACAACGGTGATCTTGTCTTAGAAGAGCCTGGTGGAAAAATGCAGCTCAGGTGCCTGTGAGGAAGGGTGACAGGAAGGGCTGGGGGCGAGCACTCACATTTGTTTAACAAATTCTCACTGTGCTACACAGTGGGGCCACTGCAAGGCATGATCCAGAGGCATGTCTCCTTCTGGGCTGTGTCAGTCAGCTTTCTACTGCTGTAACACATTGTTTGTTGTGGTTAGGTGCTGTCAAGTGAGATCCGACTCATAGCTACTCTGTGTACAACAGAATGAAACACTCCCAGACACTGTGCCATGGAAATGATCTTTTTGATATTTGAGCCCATTGTTGCAGTCACTGTGTCAAACATTTTAGTTGAGGGCCTTCCTTCCTTTTGTCGACCTGCCACTTTCCCAAACATGATATCCTTCCCCAGAGATTGGTCCCTCTTCACTACATGTCCAAAATGTGTGATGTAGTCTAGCCATCCTTGCTTCCAAGGAGCACTCTGGTTGCCCTTCCTTTAGGATCTGTCAGTTCTCTTGGCAGTGTGGCGTGTAGTCAATGTTTGTCTCCAGCACCATAATTCAAAAGCATCAATTCTTTTCCTCTCTCTCTTATTTACTGTCCAGCTTTCACAAGCATATGATATGAATGAAAATACTGCACATCTTTGTCTTCTGTGTGACATCTTTACTTTTCAACACTTGAAAGAAGTCTTTTGCAACAGCTTTTCTCAATGCAATGAGCCTTCTTGACTGCTGCTTCTCTTACATACCTGAGACAAATCAACTTCCTAGGAGGAAATGTTCCCTTTGGCTCAGGATTTTAGAGGTTTCAGTCTATGGTCACCTGGCCCTGTTGCCTTTGGGCCTCTGATAAGCCATGACATCATGGCGGTGAGCACGTGACAGGAAACTACTCAACTCATGGTGGCCAAAAAGTAAAGTTGTTGTTGTTGTTGTTGTTGTTGTTGTTGTTGTTGTTGTTGTTAGGTGCTGTTGAGTCAAGTCCGACTCATAGAGACCCTATGTACAGCACGTCAAAACACTCCCTAATTCTGTGCCAGGCACATGATCTCATTTATGTTTAAGCCCGTGGTTGCAGACACTGTGTCAATCCATCTGGTGGGGGGCTCTCCTCTTTTTCATTGGCCTGACACTCTCCCAAACATGATGTCTTTCTTCAGGGGTTGATCTCTCCTTACTCCATGTCTGAAATATGTAAGATGCAGTGTAGCCATCCTTGCTTCCAAGGAGCACTCTGGTTGCACTTCTTCTAGGACAGATCTGTTGGTTCTTTTGGCAGTCCATGGTATATTCTATAGACATCTCCAGTACCATAGTTCAAAACCATCAATTCTTCTCCTGTCTCCCTTGTTCAATGTCCAGCTTTCACAACCATACGATGTGACTGAAAATAGCATGGCATGCCATGGTATAAGAAGTAAAGTAGTGGGAAGTAATTTGAGAAGGGGTTGGGGTCTCAATATTCCCCCGAGGAGCACACCACAAATGACCTCACTTCCTTTCACTAGGCTCCACCTCCTAAGGCTTCCACCATCTTCCAACAGACTCATGGACTGGGGCCAATATTTAACCCACAGATCTTCTGGGAAGAGTCAAGACCCAAGCTACAGCATGAAGGTTATAGTTGAATGGGGAAGAAAAATTCAACCACTCTTTAGGCAGCATTTTTTGTGTGTGTGGTACTGAGGGCTTGAACCCAGGGCCCCACACATACTTTGCAAGCACTCTACCACCGAGCTGCACCCCCAGCCCATTTTTTATTTGTTATCTTGAGACAGGGTCTCACTAAGTTACACAGGTTGCCTCTGGCCTCCAACCTGCGATCCTCCTGCCTCTGCCTCCTATATTGCTGAGATTACAGGCATGAGCCACTGTGCCCAGCTTCTTTATAGAATTTAAATAACAGTTTTGATCAGGGTGATGAAGAGGCCCTGTGTGTTGTGCGGATGTATAATCAAGTGACTCCACCTCTTTTAGGGGCCCGAAAGCTTTTCTCTGTGGGTGTGATGTTGCAATTGATAAGTGAAAGATGAGGAGAAATTAAGGAGGAAGAGGGCCTGGAGGAATGGCTGGAAAAGCTTTCTGGGTAGAGGAAGCAGCTTGTGCCTACTCTCTGTGGTGGAAAGGTCCAGTCTGAGATCTGTTTGAGAAGGGCCAGGGAGGCAGGGGGTGGGGCAGAGTGAGTATGGTTATGATTGGAAGTGAGGATGGGTGATTTGGTTCTTTAGTCGGAGGGAAGATGTGAAATGAAGGGAAGAAGAAGTGGGTGTGAGGAGGGTGTGGGAGTGTCTGTGTGTATGTGTGTGTATGGAACAACAGCATATGGTCTGTAGTTTTAGAAGCGTAATCCCAATTGTTGTGATATTAGGGGGAAGGACACACTTGCCAATATGTTGTTGTTAGGTGCCATTGAGTCGGTGTCTGACTCATAGCGACCCTACATACAACAGGCAAAACAGAATTCTTATTGCTTTTCTGCTATTTGTAGGGTTTTCAATGGCTGATGGTTTTTTGGGAGTGGGTTGCCAGGTCCTTCTCCCAAGCCTACAAAACTGGTGTTCTCAGGCAGACTCCTATCCAAGTACTAACCAAGCCCGACCCTGCTTAGCTTCCAAGATCTGACAGGATTGATTGCCACAGTGGTACAGCCGCAGACATTTACCAATATGGTAGACTCAATTGGCAATACCATACAGCACTGTCTCATCTTCAAAACACATAGAACTTTTGGACTAATCTTCAATAGTAAGGGAGAGAAATCATCATTAGAAGCATTAAGAGAAGAAAGAACTCCAAGATAGATACAAGCTCTAGAAGGTAAAGGCCCGTGTTGATCAAGCTGGTGTTCTCAGTAAGTGGCCTTGAGCTAGTGTGGGCGTAGAACTGTGGCTGACATCCCACTGGAGCCGGAACTCTGCCTCCTTTTGAATGGGCTAGAAAAACTGCCCACACGTCCAAGGCAGTTCCAGGGAATCTTGTTGTTTACCCAAGGTTCCAGGTTGAGAAAAGAAATTTCCAGTGATAAAACAAAAGGCCAGATCTGTGTTATGTGTGGTGCCCTCACCTGCGTAGAAATTTTAATGTAAGAGATGGAGGTACAAACTGATGTAGAGCTAAGGAAATAAGGTTCTTTTGTAGGGTTATTTCTGCACCCCTTGGTGTCTGGAATTGGTACAAAATGAAAGAATCTCTGTTGAAGATGAGCTCCTAATAAAAAGTTATAGGCGACATGATTAGGAATTGCGCTCTGCCTCTTACTAGCTGGGTAATCTTGGTTCTGGTGCTTCCATTTCGGGGTCTCTGTTTATTTGCCAAGTGGGAATGATAATAAGACTCATTTTGCAAGGATTTGGACAGGATTAACTAAGTAATACATAAAATATCAAATTCATTATAACATTATAATAAATGTTGGCTGAATGGCCATTATGCATGACTGTTTCTGGATGCAGCTTTTCCTCTATTTCCTCCTCCTCCTCGTCCTCCTCTTTTTTTTTTTTTTTTTTTTTCCCTTGGTGGTGGTGATGCTGGGGATCAAACCCAGGGCCTTGCACATGCTGGGCAAGTGCTCTACCACTGAACTACAGCCCCAGTCTCTAGTACTACTCTTATCTTGGGACAGGAGGAACCCACATAAGCATGAGCTCATGCACCGCATTTACTATTGTGGATTTCCAGATAAAGACCTGCAACAGCCACTTACCCATTAAAATTCAAGGAAGGACATGTGTGTGGGAGATGAGGAGTGTAAACAGATGAAAGCCCAGACAAAGTCAGACGTCTGGGGAAAACCCTTTTTGCCTTTGGTTTGGGTTGCTGTTGGTACAGTCGCCTGCAGCCATAGCCCTGTGGCATCCAATCCCATCAGATCTTGGAAGCTAAGCAGGGTTGGGCCGGGTTAGTACTGGAATGAGAGACCACCTGGGAATTCCAGGTACTGTAGGCTTGGGAGAAGGACCCGGCAACCCACTCCCAAAAATCAATCTGCCATTGAAAACCCTATGAACAGCAGAGAAGCACTGACAATAGCGTTTCGCCTGTGTTACGTAGGGTTGCTATGAGTCGGACACAAACTCGAGGACACCTAACAACAACAACAGCAACATTGGTAAGGTGCAAACCTGCCTTATATTTTTTTTCCAGGTGCTCAGCTGAGCTTTGATCACCTCCTTCCCCAGGGTTCTGTATTTTTCTTCTTGACTTCTCCAGCTTCTCTCTTTGTATCTCTTTACACCATCCCCAAGCAAGGCTTCTCTGAGCACAGCACACAGTACCATGGAAGATATAAATAGCGCCAGGGCAAACCAGTTCAGAGGGAGTTGTCGATCACTCAGAGGTTGGCTCCTCTGGCCAAGGGGAGGGACCTCAGGACTTGAGGAGGTGTGGCAGGTCCCCCGCGCTTCTGTGGGGCCTGCCTGGCTGCCTCCTCCTCTCAGAGCTTTGCCCATCTCCAGACCACACCCAATCAGGGAGTGCCCTCAGAGAAATGAGCTCCACACAGCTCCCATCTCAAGGAGAATACGGGGTCCTGGCATCTCTGTACTTTTCCGTTCCTCCTTTGTCCTTTGTCACGGTGCCAGCAGAAGGTATTCTGGGAAAGAAAAGATTGTCACGGTCACAAGGAAGGAGAGAAGGTGAAGTGTGTCAGATGTTCTGAGGATGCTCCTTTGATTTAAGGTGAGGGTAGAAGATAAATCTCGCCCCCCTCAGAACTGCCCAGAACAGTTGACAAAATCTGCACTCAAACTCCCCATCCTTGGAAGATGACTTTAAAATAGGCCATTAGATAAAAGTAAGCGAAGAGCCAAGTTAATGCTAAATATACCCATTCTTCTAAAATCTGCTGTTTTTTGAGTTAAATGTTGTGGAAATTACTGAATTTGCATCTAATTGTTTTATTAGGTCTTGTTTACAGATGACTAGGCAAAAAAAAAAAAAAAAAAAAAATCCCCCAAACTAATTCACTTTGACTGTTCTGGTTGTAACTGTGCTTAAAATAGCAAAACACACTTTGAATATTTTCTCAAAGTTGGAGGGAAAGCCAACTTTAATTCCATCTTGTCTCACCATCAATACCATGCAAACTGTTTCTCAATTAAATGAGATTTATACTTTTAAAACTGAGGATGAAACAGATTTTCCTGGGTGAAGGACGTTTCAGAGTCTGTCTCCTAATTGGCTTACAGAATTTTTTGGAGGTGTAATGAGGGATAAGTACTATGTGGTGAAAAAGAACATGGCTTTGGTGGTCAGGTAGACCTGGAATTGAGTTCAAGTTTTGTTTCCTATTAGCTGATACAAGTTACTTAACCTCTCTGAGTCCTGGTTTAATTCTGAAAAAGATATTAATTTAACTATGTATGAATGTTCTAAAAAATCAGCAAATACACATACACACAAATACACACACACGCACACACACACGGCAGCTGGTAGAATCATGAGTGACTGCCACATAGGAAGGTCTTGGTAAATATATATTCCTTTCTTTCACTCTTCTCTCTTTAGATGTGATCAGTTATTTTCTTCTGCACTGACAGAGAAAACTTGCTAGGTTTAGTAGCTTTTCACATGCTTCCTTGTGAGACAGAACAGAATTTTTGAAGCCATAATTGTTTGTGGATACACTGATTGGCAACTTCTATGTGGAACTTGTTTCTCAGAAGGAATTGGTAAGGGAAGGGGTGTACTTGAGACATTTCCGTACCTGCCTCTGTTTTCTTCCACGTTTCTGCCAGTTTGCCATACTGTGGAGTTTTGTGTGTTGCTGTGAAGCTGAAAGCTATGCCACTGGAGTTTCCGATGCCAGCAGGGCCACCTGTGATGGACATACAGCTGATCTATCCAGAGAGAAGGACCCAGCAGCCCACTCCCAAAACAATTAACCATTGAAAACCTTATGATTAGCAGAGAAGCACTGCCAAATATGGTGCCAGAAAATGAGCCCCCGGGGTTGGAAGGCATGCAAGTAACAACTGGGGAAGAGTTGACTCCTCAAAGCAGAGTCAACCTTAATGATAGGAATGGAGGAAAGGCCCTGCAGCCTCCCCTTGCTGATGTATCATGACTCAAAATGAGAAGACACATAGTGGCCGCAATAATGGGCTCAAACATGAAAAGATTATATGCATGGCACAATGTTGGGTAGTGTTTTGTTCTGTTGTAGGTAGGATTGCCATGGATCAGATGCAACTTGGTCTAATAATAACCTAATCACCTAATAACAATAGCAACATCTCTGTTCTGGGGCCAACCTGACCAATTATCCTGCAGGACCCAATTCCCAATTTGTCTTTGTGCTTCCAGGCTGGGACGAGAGAGCTGGGGAGGACATACTTTTGCCCATTCATTTCTACATTGACTAAGCCTTATAGTGGTTGAATATCTTAATTAAATGGTGAACTTGGGTTTCCTGGTGTGATAGAGAGGTCTACCATTCATTCAACAAACACAGTACAATGAGTTCCACAAAAGCAAGAGCTAGTGGGGGTCTTTTCTCACCAATGTACCATCAACAAACACTCCAAAAATAGTGAGTGAGTTCAGATTGTGGGGCAATAAACTTAAATGTAATGGTTCTCAAACCTTTTCGTTGTTAGGTGCATCGAATCGGGACCCCAGCACTGTACCATGACTTCTCTACTATGCATAGGGTTTTCAATGGCTGATTGCTTCGGGAAAGGACTGCCACATCCTTCTCCCATTTTTGTGGTGCTGGGGATCAAACTCAGGGCCTCTCAGCGTGCAGATCAGCCCTCTACCAACTGAGCTAAATGTCAGGAGGGCCCATTAACACAGACCGTTGCAGGCCTAGAGTTCCTGAGGCATTACATCTGGGGAAGGGGCTAAGACCCCACACTTCTCACAGTTTCCCCTTTTGGACCAGGGACCACACTTTGATAACCACTGTTCTGGTGGTCAAGAGTGAAAGTTTTAGAGGCGGAGCGCTTCAGCAGGAATCTCTGCTTTACTGAGTGTAGGTGGATAATGTCAAGCAATCCACTTAGCTCTTTTAAACCTCAGTGTGCATAGCTGAGAAATGGGACAAATTCTATTCCAGCAGAGGCTGGTTAGGAGGATTCAGTGAAGGCCAGGCTCACAATAGACCCTCGATCTGTGTAAGCCAGTTTGATTACATACTGAACGATGCTATGTGGAATGAAGGGACAGACAGGCTGTGTTCCCTGCCACAGAAAGCTTATAGATAAGTGGTGAAGGCAAACAATTAAGCCAATAATTATCTACCATGGCCCTGTGGCATGGATGTCAGCCTCAGGCTCCTACGGGGCAGAGAGTGTGGACTGGAGTTTAGCTCAGTTGGTAGAGCACTGCTCCACACTCTCTGAGGACCAGGGCTCAATCCCCAGCACAGCAAAAATGAGAGAAGGACATGGCAGCTCACTCCTGAAGCAATCCCCAAACAGTCAGCCATTGAAAACCCTATGAGGGTCGTGATGAGTTGGACCCAACTTAATGGCACCTAACAACAACAACATGGGACAGTGAGGAAGATGCCCAACGTAGCTGGGGCTTGGGACTCAGAGAATCCTGGGCCAAGGCTGACACCCAAAATGAATAGTAAGAAACGTCAAGAAGGTGGGCTGCTGTTCTAGGCAGAGAAAATGTCTGGGGAGGGTGGGATTCATGCACTTGGTGGCCGTGCATATTCTCCATGGCTTTTCATGGCGCTGAAGTCTTCCTGGGAATAACTCATGGGAGTCAAAGCAGACCTAGTCTTGGATAGTGAATTCATGGAGTCTTTATCCGATACAAAATCCCCCCTCCTCCTTCCCATCTTCTCTGGTCTGTGGGTGTTCCTTGAGAACTCGGAGGTTGTCTTGCGCACCTGTGACAACCCTCCCTTCATGGCACGTGCTCAGAGAGGCCAGTCATGACACCATTTTGGTTTTCAGTGTTGGGGATGGAAGCTAGGACTTTGCACATGCTGGGCAAGTGTTCCCTCGCTGAGCTCTACCCCAGCCTTTTGACACTGGTTTTAAGGTGACCCCTCTGATCCATACACTGTATTCTGTACTGTATTCTTACTCTGCTCTATTTGTCTTCAGGGTGTAGATCACTCTCTGAAGATATATATTTATTCAGTCATTTCTTATCCGTCTCCCCCACTAGAAGTTCAACTCCATGAAGATAGGTACTATCTGTCTAAAGTGCTTGTTGTTGTTATTAGGTGCCGTCGAGTCAGTATCTGACTCATAGCAACCCTCATAGGGTTTTCAATGGCTGACTTTTGGGATTGCTTTGGGAGTGGATTACCAGGTCTCCTTCTCCCATTTTTGCAGTGCTTGGAATTGAACTCGGGACCTCAGAGACTGCAGCGCAGTGCTCTACCAACTGCTTTAGGTACATACTAAACAGTTGACAAGGGCTTGTTGAATGACTGTATGAATGAATAAATTGATGAGTGTGTGAATCCCTGTATAGAACCCCACCCCAGTCTTTGGAGTCAATTTAGATTCGCCACTTCATGTTACCTTGGAAGAAGCAGAGGCTCATGGAGGGCAAAGGATTTTCCAAGGACCACACAGGGAGCTGGTCACCTGGCCTTGAGCCCAGGAGCCTTGGCCCCTGGAACAATTCTCTTGCCTCTTCCAGCCCAAACAGAGAGCAGGTACTTTATAGGATGGGCCAGCACATGGCGATGTCCTACAGGCTGGTGGTGCCATCTGATCACACAGTCTTTGGGGATTTGGCCTGGGGGTGTCCCTCCTATGGAGAGTGCAGCTTAGTAGCCCAGGGTTCCTGGGGTGGGTGGGAGTTTTAGAAGCAGGTTTAGTAGAACATCATGGCAGACCTCATATTACTTTATCAGGGTGTCCCTGGCCATTGGTGAGAGCTGCATGATTCCTGGAGTCAGCAAAGAACTTGCTAGTGATCACAGTACTAATTCTAGCCCTCGTACTAATCATACTAGTGGCAATTATAGTCAACATGAACTGAGTGCTTATTATGCATGAGCCAGCAAGTTTCGTGCTTTATGTACAAAATCTTTTCAATAACCTGTGCATTTGGTACCATTGGTATAAGCCCATTTCACAGAGGAAAACAAGACCCTAAGAGAGGAAGTCGCCTGCCCCAAGTTTTGAACCAGGGTTGGTTGACTCCCAAGGACATACTCTTAATGTTGATCCTGAAGAGTCGTGTAAACCTGGGCTCAGATCTTGACTGTGGCACTTAGAAGCTGTGTGGGTAGGGAGCAGTCTGTCTGAACCTTGGTTTCCTCATCTAAACAAATGGAGTAAAAATATGCTCCCTGTTGAATTGTCATAGGATTTTGACATAACGTATATGACGTGCCAAATGAATCCCTGGTGTGTAACTCGTGTGCACAAATGTCAGCTCTTGTAGTTAGTGGCTACTGTTCTTTTCTTTAATTATAATTCAGAATTAGCTGTTCTGAGTTGCTATGTTGTTGTTGTTGTTGTTGTTGTTGTTGTTGTTAGGTGCCCTTGAGCTGGATCTGACTCATAGCACCCTTAAGTACAGCAGAACAAAACACTATCCATCCAACACTGTACCACTCATATGATTTTGTTTTTAAATATTTGGGCCTATTGCTGTAGCCACTATGTTTCTTCTCATTTTGAGTTGTGGCACATCAACCAAAGGAAGTCCCAGAGGCTTTACTCCATTCCTGTCATTAAGGTCAACTCTACTTTAAGGAGGCAACTCTTCCCCAGTTGTCTCTTGAATGTCTTCCAATGTCGGGGGCTTATTTTCTGGCACTATATTGGACCGTGCTTCTCTGCTAGTCCTAGGATTTTCAGTGGCTAATTGTTTCAGGAGTGGGCTGTGGGGTCCTTCTCCCTAGTCTAGTCTGGAAGCTCAGCTGAAACCTGCCCAGCATGGGTGGCCCTGCTGGTATCTGAGATCCCGGTGGCATAGATTTTACCATCACAGCAACACACAGCCCCCATAGCATAACAAGGTGACAGGCACGTGGGGGTTGCCATATACCCCCTAGTTCCCCAGAAAACCAAGAAATCACCATTTCTCCTTGATTTGCTGGTCCTCTTTCTTTTTTGCCTCCTGAACTTTTCAAGTTTATCCTTTGCAAGTGGAGAGGGTGGCCTTTCCCTTTGGGAAACACGCAAGCCACTTCCAGGCTGTAGCTGGAAAGGAAAGAGGCTGACAAAAACTGTCACCTGCTATTAACCCAAAATCAGGAGCAGTTTCTGGAGGTTTCCCAGAGCTGAATGCTCATGGATTCCCCTTTAAAGACCAGCTGAAGGTTTTGGTTCACTCTGTGCGTGTGGCTATTTTTGCCTTTGGGAATGGGGCTCTGCACAGGATCACACGGAACTGCAAGGAGGCTGGTTGTCTTTGGAGTCCAAAAGTCTCCTGGCACACATCAGTCTGACTCGGTCCCTTCCCAGCTCTGAGATCCTGGACAGCATGCTGTGCCTCTCTGAGCCTCATTTTCTTCATCTGAAAGTGGGACAATTATGCAGGATAAATGAAGGTGCTAGGAGTGAGTTAGAAGAAGAGGGTCGTATCCAGGTGAGGCACCAGCATTAAAAATTGCTGAATATGTTCAGCAAATATTTATGGAGTACTTAATGTTGACAAGGCACTGTTCTAAGACAAACTCTGGCCCTCTGGCCAAATCTAGCTGCTGCCTGTTTTTGTAAATGAAGTGTTACTGGAACATGGCCACATCCATTCATTAACTTGTCATCTTTGGCTGATGTGGGCGCCACTGATAGAGTTGAGTAACTGTGACAGAGACTGTATGTTCCACAGAGCTCATGCTATTTATTATCTGGCCCTTTACAAAAAGGTTGCTGAAAAATTGATATAGGCAATGAGAAATGGGTGCCACACACACGTCTCTGTCCTCCTAGGACATTCTAGATGGGAAGATAAACAATAAAGCAAATAGCTAAATTACATATTAGAAGGTGGCACGCACAAGGGAGAAAAATAAAAAGTAAGATGGGAGGGCACAAGGCGTGCTAGAAAGGGAGTGCGGTTGTGATTTTGAGTAGACTGACCCAGGGTGACTTTACTAAGTGACATTTGACCCTTGATTTGAGGAGATGGAGGGTAGGCAGTGAAGATGTACAGGGAAGAGGGCTCCAGGCACAGGAAATGCACGTGCAAAGGCTCTGAGGCCGGGGTGTGCTTGCTATCTCCTAAACACAGTGACGAGGCCAGTTGGGGCAGAACAGGAGTGGGGAGGGGAGCCGGAGTGAGTTGGGACATCGGGAATCCTCAGAATCCTCATCTGAGAGTGGATCCCTCGTCTCAGACCTGGGGCCCCTTCTGAAGACTGCTCTTTCCCCTGAGTAAGCTGGCAGCCAGTGGTTCGCCCATGTAGTGACATGATCGTGCTTACTGCAAGTCTCACTCTGGCTGCGAATGGCCTCCACGGGAGCTGGGGCAGCACCCCAGAGGCTCGAGCTCCCTGGGAGCCTCCATGGGGACCTCTGAGCCATCCCTCCAGATATTAACAGAGTGCAGGCTGGGTGGGACACGACAGAAAGCCATGAGGACAGTGGCAGTGCGAAGAACACACTGCCCTTTAAGGGATGGTCACTCTTTAGCCCCAGCTTGTTGTTATAAGAGAATGTGGACTCAGGGTCACCAGGGCCGATGCCCCAAGAGAACTCAGATGCAGATTTTAATGTGGTATCTTTCAGCTTTTATATGCTGTCTAGTAATTCAATTTGTGTCTTTTTAAGTAGCATACAAAACAAACATTCGCTGCCTTTTCAGCAAACATATTCTGAGTTTAGTGAATTCAGAGATTTGGGGTGTCTGTGTGTGTGTGTGTGTGCCAGTTAGGATATGGCATTAGAAATTTCTTGTTTCTCATAATATGCCCAGGTCAATGGTGGTGACATGAACCAGAACCAGAAGCCCCTGTGATTCCGTGTACCTCTCTTGGGCTGCGGTAACGTGAGCCTCCAGGGCTTGGATTTGCAGGTCCCTCTCGGTTGCTGGAGGGTGTAACTTGTACAGCAATGTGTTAGTCACTTTTCACTGCTGTGACAAAACACCTGAGCAAATCCCCCTAAAGGAGCAAAGATTGTTTTGGCTCATGGATTCGGAGGTTCCACGCCGTGGTCTGCTGTCTCCATCGCTCTGACCCTGTGGTGAGGCAGAACCGCATGTTGGCAGGACCAGGTGATGAAGGAGGCTGCTCTCCTGATGGCAGCCAGGGGGCAGAGAGAGAAAGGGTACAGGGGCAAAATGCGCTCTTCAAGACGTTCCCTCTGAATGGACTTCCTCCAGTGAGTTCCCCCCTCCTCACGGTGTGTTCAGCTCTGAATTCATCAATAGATCAATCCATTGATGAGATTAGTGTCCTCGGTATCTGATCACCCCTCAGCAGTGCCACCAGCTGGCAACCAAATCTTTAGCACAGCAGCCCATGGGGGACACCTCACAGCTAAAACAGAAGTTTGATGGTTAGTCCTGATTGTCAATGTGATTGGATTAAGAAACTCCTGGGAGATTTGTAAGGCACCCCTTAGGGTTGTCTGCCACAGTGTTTCCACAGCCAGTTAGTTCCTGGGCCTCTGACCTACTCAATGTACTAATCCCTTGTTGGGTTCATAATATGATGGCATTACTGGGAGATGGTGAGAAGTAGGAGGAGGGACCACTGGACGAAGCAGGTCACTGAGGGTACATCCATGGGCTGTACTGTGCCCCAACTTCGCCCTCCTTGCCCCTCTCTCTGCTTCACCATGATATAAGCTCCTACAACATGTCCTGCAATGGACTGGATCCTCTGAAACCATGAACCAAAACAATTCTTTCCTTCCTTAAGTTGTTTCTATCAGGCATTTTGGTCACAGTGACAAGAAAAGTGTCAGCTACAACAAGCAATGACATCTCCCTCATGCCCAGGATGGCCGAGGACTGTGGGGTTGACCCCTCACTGTGGGGTTGACCTCTAGAAGTTACACCCTGGGAGAGAGCACAGTACATCTGTCCTGGGAAACAGAGAATATGTCCTCTGCTTCAGAAAGCGTAGCTACTTTAGACATCCCCTGTATGTGGGATGTGGTGATATCTGTCTTTTCATGCCTGGCTGTGTCACCTAGTGTAATGCTGCCAGGGACTGCAGGAGGCAGCAAAGCAGAGATGTAGACCAAGAGGTGCAGAGTTTCAGCTGGGCAGGATCAGGATGAATGAGTTCTGAAGATCCAGTGTACAGTAATACTAGGACAGTTAATAACACTACATGTTACCCTGTACTCAAAATAGGCTACAGTAGCAAATCTTAAGTGTTTGTACCACATAGAGACAAAACAAAGTGGTAGCTATGTAAGGCGACTCATGTGTGAGTTAGCTTCATTATGATTAGTTCACAATCTAAGTGCATATCAAAACACCAGGGTGTATGCCTTAAGTATATATGATTTTTATTTGTCAATTATATCTCTAAGGCTAGGAAACAGATCTACTTGAAACAAACAAAAGAACTCAACAGAAGTACTGGCTAGTGCTGAGTTGCAAAATTGAATCCCTCAGGCCAATCTGGGGAGTCATCCTGTTTTGCTTGGATTGCATGGTATTTTTATACTGTGTGTGTGTGTGTGTGTGTGTGTGTGTGTGTGTGTGTGTGTGTGTGTGTTTGTATGCGTGTGTATTTTTACTAGTTGCTGGCTTTTGAAATTCAGATCCCCACACTACTATTTTGGATATATATCCAGACGTAGGATTTCTGGATCATAGGATAATTCTGCTTTTCATTTTTTACAGAACCTCACAGCATTTTCCAAAACGGCAATAGTAATTTGCATTCCCACCCACGGCGTGTGAGGGTCCCCTTTATGCCCCAGCCTCCCTAACACTCGCCATTCATCTCAAATAGTTGTCAGGTGATATGTACCACCACTGTTTGTCAAGGGAAAATAAGAGCATAAATAAATAAACAGCAGGGGAGGGGAAATTAAAGGAGTTCACTCTCAGTTCCAAGTCTGAGCTTCTCTTGAGACATGGGGAGAATCTGGCCGCACCAGGCCTAAGCTCCTGCCTGGATGGCAGGGAAATACTCAGGTGAGCACTGTGCCCTGACTCATCCCTTGGCCCCCTTGGCCCACTCACATTCACTGCCTGTCCCCCTCCTCCCCTCAGGCTTTTGTGTTTGGGTCTGTTGAAGTTGAGGCTCCAGATCAGAGCAGGGTCCATCTAGGGGTATGTCCTACCTATTGACAGGAGCCTCCATGCTTGTGCTGGGGACTCAGAGCTGCCTGTTTGCCCTGACTAGTGACCACTTATGACTCCCCTAGCCTGCAGCTGCAGCCCTATGGCATCCGATCCCATCAGATCTCGGAAGCTAAGCAGGGCCAGGCCTGGTTAGTACTTGGATGGGAGACTGTCTGGGAACACCAGGAGCAGTAGGCTTGGGAGAAGGACCCGGCAACCCACTCCCAAAAATCAATCCACCATTGAAAACCCTATGAACAGCAGAGAAGCACTGTCAATAGTGTTTTCCCTGTTGTATGTAGGGTCGCTATGAGTCAGATACTGACTCGACGGCACCTAACAACAACAACAAGACTCCCCTGCTTATCATGGTACCTTCAGATGCTAGCAGGTGCTGCAGCTCAACATGTGGACACGGGGCAGAGCATCTGTCAGAAGGAATTCACAGCCTGAGGACTTCTATTTTGGTAAATTCCTGCCTGACTCTGCGCCCCTCTGTCCTCACCTGACGGCTATGGTGGCCCTCGTCTCTGAGACTGGCCATGGGGGCTGCCACTGCTCCCTTGAAATACTGAAGGGCAGGGGAGAGAACAAGTTGTCCCTCTGTCCCATTTGCTGCCCCCAGGTAGACTTCTTGGGCAACTCTATCACACAGCAGAGTCAGGGTCACAGCTGGGACTCTGGAAGCATTTCATCCCGTGGCACCAAGATTGATTTTCCTCCCTGTGCCCTTCCTCTTGACCTCCCTCTCTCCCTCTCTCCCTCTCTCCCTCTCCCCGTTTCTCTGTGCTGTGACACTTCAGCGATTCCCCCTGGTGTTTGGGAGGAATTCACCCTCCTGGCTTGTTTTCTTCCTGCTAATCCCCAATCAATATGTGGCATCCAGTACCGTTCCTATTGGGGGGGGGCAGTAATTATTATTCTGCCTGGGACAAAAGTCATCTCAATTTAGAGGATAAATTGCTCACTCAACTTCCAGATCTTCGCTCTTAATGAAGACAGGTTCATGAGTTGGCCGAGGGAGGTGACAATCCCTGGTCGTCTATTCACGGAGCAATACCTGTTTCTGTCCTTTCAGAAACATTTATACTTTTATTGAAGGCTTATAACGCACCCATCTGTTTCATTACATTCTCTTTAGTTCTTCCAGCAGCCTGTGATGTCTTTTTCTCACTTAAAACACGTGGAAATGGAATAAGTAGATAATAAGGCATTTATTTCCAAGGTGATATAACTTGTCGGTGTCAGGGCTGGGATTTGAACCCCGTTTTGTTAGATGCCATTGAGGAAGATGCTCTTCCAGACCTCCGTGGTCCTGCCTTTCATCCTTGTCTGTCTCCTGGAACAGGCTGGAAGTCCCTTCTATGGGCTCTTCTGTGGGTTTGATGATTTATCCTTCCCCAGCGAGCCTGATTTATAGGGCTTTGGTTATGCATGGAGGAAAATGATTGTGTTTCTGAGGCAAATCATTGTACACTTGAGGTCACAGAGTGTTCTTAACGTCCTGGAAACCAGTGAGTGGAAGGAGTAGGGGCTCGGGGAGAGAAGCCAGGGCCACAGGCAGATGCAGAGCTAGAAGGGTCTCTGGGGAGAACCAGCTCGGCTCTTGAACATGGCACCCAAGGGTCCTATCTTCCTAGGCTGTGGGTAAGATGTAGGCATGGTACAGGAATCGCCTGCATTTTCTGGCTCTTTTCCTCTTTCATATGCCCAGGATTTCTTAAAATTGCTTCTCCTGCCTGTACAATTTCTTTCATGTTGGAGAATACTTGTGGGTTTGGTGTGTCCTTGCTTTTGGCTGGTTGCGTCGTCTGCCATATTTTCTCTTCTGCTTCAGCTTCTTTGTCAACATTGGTAGCTTGAGAAGCTCTTGAGGATGGCATGTGTGTCATCATGCCACTCTGCCTTCTGATGTTCACAAAAGCGCCAACTCTAAAGATTTCCCAAGCGGTGAGAAGGAAGTCATCTCTCCTGAACTCTGGCATAGCCTCCATTGCCCAAGTTACAAAGCCTGCTTGTGTTTTGTTTTTGAGTGTCTCATGAAAACACAGCCTTCGGTTCTTCTCTTCACTTCCCTCTAAATTGCTCTATGAACCATGCACCTGTTCTTCCTCCATCCCCATCTATTTCTCTTGGGGCATCAAAGCCTCTTGCTTCCTTCTTCATCCTCAGCCAATACCCTCATATAATCAGCTCACAGAAATGCACTGTCCCCGAGGGTCCAGTTTACCAGTCTCCATACTATGAGACATGTCAGAATTCTAGATTAGCTTCAAGGTAGGATATTGTAGTACTTAATGGTATGGGCTCCGTTGGGAATATAAAATGGTGCAGCAGCTTTGGAAAACAGTTTGGCAGTTTCTTAAGATGTTAAATATAAACTTACTATGCAACCTAGCAATTTTCCCTCCTAGGAATCTACCCAAGAGAAATGAAAACATATGTTCACACAAAGACACATCCATGAATATTCATGCAAACATTATTCATAATAGCTCCAAGGTAGAAAGAATCCAAATGTCAGTCAGCAAATGGATAAACAAACTGTGGCATATCCATATTGCGGAATATAATTCGGCAATAAAAAAGGTTATGAGATACTACCACCTGCTACATATGATAAGTGAAATAAGCCTAATGTGTAGACAATATAGTGCATGATTCTACTGTAAATTGTCCAGAAAAGGCAACTCTATATACAGAGAAAGCAGATTAGTGATAGGAATGAGGATTAACAGCAAATCAGAGTGAGGGAACTTTTTGACAAGTTGGAAGTAGTCTTAAAAGTGTCCATTTTGTGGTATATAAATTACATCTCAATGAAGATATTTTCTTTTTTGAAAAACAATGTATGAGTTTTGGGTTCAGATAGACTTCATTTTTATTTTTATTTGTAGTACTAGGGAGTTGAACCCAGGGCCTCCCATATGCAAGGCAAGTGCTCAGCCCTGAGCCTCACCCCAAACCTCTTCTTTATTTATTTTGTAATTTTGAGATAGAATCTTGCCAAGTTGCCCAGGCTGGTTCTGGCCTTGAACTCAAGATTTCCCTGTCTCCGCCTCTTGAGTAGCTAAAATTGCACGTGTGTGCCACAGCACCCACCTGGGATAGACTTTAATCTGAGCTGCCATTCTGTTGGTACCAGCAATGCCATCACAAATTATCTAACTTAATTCAATCTCAGTTTCTTTGTCCATAAAATGGGCATAAATATGACTTCATGGGCTTGTCGTAAAAATTCAAATCAAAGCATGAGAAGTATTTAATATCAATGAAATGTAAGCTTAAAATGTCTTAAAAGTAACGTTTTATAGTATGCGCTCGGTAAAAGTCTATTTCTATTATTGTTGTCTTTCCTCACTGCTAAGCCTTTATCTTGCCAGCATTTTGAGGCGTCCCATAGGAGTGCACAGCTAGCAGTGTAACTGGGTTTCTTTTATCTAGGAGCATGCTTCTGAATGTCGGGTGCATCAGGGGGTCGACAGTGTCCGAGATCGGAGGAGATGACTGCCTGCTGCTCGGTCCCCAGTGGGTCCTCTCTGCCTTCATTTTGGTCTATCACCCTCCTCATCTCTTGCTTGCCACAACAGGTCTTCCGCTCTCTGCTCGCTCTCCGCTCGCTCCTGGCCTCCTGCTTCCTCCTTCTGCAGAGCTGCTCCTTGTCAGGAGGCTCAGGAGGAGAGGGGAGGGGCAGGATGTCCCCATGGGGCTTCCCGAAGCCTCCCAATTAGACTCTTGTGGGGAGACTCTGGAGGAGGAGGGAAGGCTGGGCTCCTGCCAGCAGCAGCGTGGCTGCAAGTGTGGGGAGAGAGAAAATAGAGCGCAGAATGGGAGCTGAGCTTCCCAAGCAGCCACCTCATTCCGGGCATGGCTGTCAGGAGGCATCAGGCTCAGCTGCTGAGGATCACTGCCAGGGGCCGAGAAACGCCACCCTCCAGGCTCCCCAGCTGCCGCTGGGCTTGTGGAGGTGTTGCCTCTACCTGGCTGGGAAACTCGGAGCTGCAGTTGAACAGCCATCGCAGGTGATGTATTGGGGTTTAGAGTCATCATCTGGCCGCTGTCTGTTATCAGCACGCATCCTGCCTGCCCATCACCCAGGCTTGACGCCTCCATGTGCCCTGATCTCTCTGTTTCCACATGTACGACGTCCCTTCTGTCCCGTTGCCCTTGTCCCTGCAGCCCCACCCTGTTCTTCTTCATGCAGACAAGGAAATGGAGCCCAAGAGAGAGCAAGCAACTGCCTCAGCATCACACAGCTGAGCTGTCCATCTGGAAGTAGAACTCAGGATTCAATGACTCCAGAGCCCAACTTCCCAGCTATTGAGCCCTATACCTCCCAGATGTTGGTGTGAATTCTAACACATGGTGTCCTGTTGTATAAGAATTGTATGCTTAGCTGGGCAGCGTGGTGCATGTCTATAATCCCAGCTACTGGGGAGGCTTAGGCAGGAGGGTTGTAGGTTCAAAGCCATAGTAGGTAGCCTGTGCAATTTAGCAAGACCCTGTCTCAAAATGATCAATAAGAAATGGGCTGGAGGTGCAGCTCAGTGGTAGAGCACTTGTTGCACATTCATGAGGCCCTGGGCTCAACCCCCAGTACTGGAGGGGAAAAGAAAAGCATTGCACGCTGCCATGTCTATCCTCCTTGTGCAGTGATAGGACACTTTTCACCTCGGTGTTTCCCCAGCCCAGCACAGAGCCTAACCAACACACAGTAGCAAGGTCGGTGCATATTTAAATCGCTAAGTCAGACACTGGCTCCTCTACCTTCTAGCTCAGTGGCATTGGAAGGCTCCTTTAGAGCTTCCTGAGCCTCCGTTTCCTCATTAGAGGACAATAACAGCATTTGTAAAGATTTGGTGAGGAAATGCATGTTGGGTGTTTGATGTCTATGAGGTATGGTGGACATTATTGTGTCTTGGGGGGCACCCAATCCTGTTTATTCTCAATTGGTGCAGTAGAGATAAAGTTGACCTTAATCTCCAGATCTAGAGAGACCACATGACCCTGGTTAGCCTAGCCAATCAGAGTAATGAATTACCCTGATCACAGGGATTAGTTCAGAATTGGCCATGTGACCTGGAAGGGCCAATCCACGCCTTCTCTGGGATTTTAGTTAGAAATATCAGGAAGAAGCACATTTCATTCTTCTGAAATGATGGGTGTGAAGGGCCACATAAACAGCTATTGTTGCCCACAAGTGGGAAAAGATTTTCCTAAGAATGAAGCCAACCCAAAAGCAACAGAACCAAAAGGAGAATGAAAGAAAGAGTTCTGGTCATATATTTTCTTTTTTTGAGTTTCTGAATCCAAATATGCTTGAATTTTTATAGCTGCAGAAACCAAATACATTTTCTTTTTTTCTCTTCTCTTTTACTCATTCACACATTTGTTTATTTAGTTATTTTTGCCTTGAGCTAGCTGAAGTTGGTTTTTATTACTTATGAATGAAATTTATATCACAGGTGTTTAAAACTAGCAAGTCCTTTTTTTCTTTCCTTTCTTCTTCTCCCTCTTCCCTTCTCCTCCTCTTCCTGCTGCTCCTGCTCTTCCTCCTCCTCCTCCTCCTCTTCCTTCTTCATTTTTTAGTACTGGGAGTTGAACCCAGAGCCTCCCACATGCTAGGCGAGGGCTCTACCCCTGAGCCACACCCCAGCTCCTTTTCTTATTTTTATTTTTTATTTTTGAGACAAGGTCTTGCTGAGCTGCATAGACTGCCTGTGTCCTCAAACCTGCAGTTCTCCTGCCTCAGCCTCCCAAGTCACCGAGATTACAGGTGTGCCCCATGGCACCCAGCTAAAAATGGCAAATTCTGTCTTCACTTACATGTTCAGCAAGAGAGGGAGTGAATGAAATAATATATGCTTATAAAAAGGCCAGAGTTGACCTTTAGATTTAGAAACTATCAAACAATTGGTGGAGGTGTTGGTTGTTAGGGGCTGTTGAGTCGGGTCTGAGTCATAGCGACCCTCATGGGGTTTTCAATGGCTGATTGTTACAGAATTGTCTCAGGAATGGACTGTCACATCCTTTTCCCATCTTTGTGGTGCTCAGGATTGAAGTCAGGTCATCAGAGAGTGCAGAGCAGCTCTCTACAAACAGAGCTAAACCCCAGCCCAAACAATTGGTAGTCAAAGTAAAGACAGTGAGAGGGTCCAGAATCCCCAGGATGGAAGGCTCTTCCAGACATTGAAGGCATCACCCCTGCAGACCTCCATGGTCCTGCCTTTCATCCTTGTCCAACTCCTGGGATGGACTGAAAGCCCCTTCTCCTAGGAGCTCTTCTGAGGTTTGATGCTTTATCTTTCCCCAGCAAGCTCTGGTTATGCTTAGAGGGAAATAATTCTGTTCCTGAGGTGAATTATTGCACATTTGAGGTCACAGGGTGTTCTTAATGTCCCTTGAGGAGATGAGTGGAGGGACCCAAGGGCTCACGGAAAGGACATGAGGACTACAGGCTTCTGCAGAGTTGGGAGAGTCTCTGGTGAGAATCAGCTCAGCCCTTGACCTTGGTACCCAGCTGCTCAGGCTGTGGGAAGGATGGTGTCACAGTGGCAGGAACTGTGGGCATTCTCTGGCTCTTACTGTCGTTCACACATAGAGGATTTCTGCCCATCACAGTTTCCCCTGTTACATCTGAGAATTACTGTGCAGCTTTATCATGTGCTTGTTTTTTGCCAGCTGCCTTAATCTCCCAGTGTTAACCATGCTTAAAAACAATTTTTAAAACTACTTGGAAGCAGGAAGTACGGCATTGAGATGGCACATTTTTATAAGACAGCTGTAGTGGCGATGGCAGGTGAGACTGCCCAGATGGATGGGCCAGGTGCCAAGGGTCTTAACTGCCGTGAGAATGCATTGGAGGGCAAGTACAGAATGATGAAACTCAAGGCCAGCAGAACATTTGAGAAACTAGATGAAGACCGTGGCAGTGGTTATGGGGCCCAGTGCTAGTCTTTAATCTTGAGCCAGTATAAACTAGATTGGGGAGGGAGGATATGACTTGAGGTCTAGTTGAGCACAACACAAGCACTACACCTAGAAAGTTCCATAGGGGTAAGTTGGTTTATTTGACAATTTTTTAAGGAACTGACCTTGCCAGCTATGGTCTTACAGAATCTTGCTTTATTAATTTCACTCATCTCTCAAGAAGTATTTATAGAACACCTATCACCTTCTGAGCACTGGGATTCAGTTTGTGAAAGGGAGAGTGTCCTGGACATGTTAGCATGCATTTTCTCAGGGGCAATAAGTATGTAATGTGTCACATGGTGATCAGAGCTGTGATGGCTCCTCGTGACTATCAACTTGATTAGATTGAAAAATACCTAGGAGATTTGTGAAGCACACCTCCGGATGTGTCTGCAAAGGCATTTCCAGAGGGTTAGATCATGGGGGCTCTGGCCTAATGCCCATTGGTGGATTCAGAATTTGAATAGACAGTTTGGGGGGTGGAGCTGTGGGAGGTGGTACTTACAGGAGGGAGTGGATCACTGGGGGCCTGCTCTGAACCCAGCCCCTTCCTGCTATCCTCTCTGCTTGCTGGTTGCCATGAGGTGAGCAGCTTCTGGCACACGCTCCTGCTTCGTCTCAGGCCCAAAGCAATGGCTTCAGTTGACCTTGGACTGAACCCTCGGAAGCCCCAAGCCAAAATAAATCTTTCCTCCTTTTAAGTTCTTTCTCTTAGGTATTTGTCACTGCAACGAAAAACCAACTAACACAAGAGCTAAGAAAAGAAATTCAGGCAGGAGGACAAGAAAGAGAAAAGGAGTTGCTGTTGGGGAGGGTAGACGTCTTTATCAAAGAAGTCTCAAGACACCTGAGAAAGCACATGCTTACTAATTTCTGAGAAACGATTGTAATGTAATTCTATATGGAAAAAAATCACAGAGGAATTAGAAAGATTAGGACAGAACAAGATTGCTTTATGCCACTGGGAAAATCTTGAATCTGATCCAATCTTTTTTAAAAATATTTTTTATGATTAACACAATCTATCATATCAAAACCAATTATAGCACAGGAGAGTGTTATGAACCTCAGATTTAGTCCTGCTTCCCTGTTGCTGCTGTTAGGTGCCATGAATCGGCACTGACCCATAACAACACTCAGTTTTCAAGGGCTGATTGTTTCAGCATTGCTTCAAGGGTGGACTGCCACATCCTTCTCCCATTTTTGTGGTATTGGAGATTGAACCTGGGTCCTCAGAGAGTGTGGAGCAGCGCTCTACCAACTAAGCTAAACCCCAGCCCACTGCCTCCCTAGTGTAGTCAATTTTTCAGTGTTCCTCCTAAAATATAGTGCCCTGAATTAAAATCTTCTAGAGGTTTCTGGGGCTGGCTGGGATTAAGCTCAGTTGGTAGAGTGCTGTGCTGCACTCTCTGAGGACCCAGGTTCAATCCCCAGCACCATAAAAATGGGAGAAGAACATGGCAGCCCATTCCCGAAGCAATCCTGAAACAATCAGGCATTGAAAACCCTGTGAGGGTTGCTGACAGACCTGACTCCACAGCACCTACCAACAGTAACAGCAGAGGTTTCTGAGCAGCATCCTGTGACATGGCACAAACGAGACTGTTCTCTTCAGGCCTGGGGTGGGTACACCATGATTCAGGGTGGCCATTTTGACCTGGCTGTCTTGATTCCAGAGTCATTTGATATTTTTGAGCATTTTGGGATTCTGAAAATCTAGTTGTTTCTGTTTTCTGTCTTTCAGATTTGCTAGGTGTTGTGGGTGTCAGACACACCACTGCATTTCTAGTCTTTGGTGCTGACGTTGGCCTCATTTCTCACCTTTAGTCTTTCTTTACCACTCACCCCTTGCCTCAGTCTCTCCTCATGCTTAAGATGGGCTGTGGGTGGCACCTCCTTGAGGTGTTTGGTACACACTGCATCCAGTTGTTCAAAATGTCTGAATAGTTAACGTCTTAAGAAACACAACTTTATGGAAGTATTCCTTACATCACATAAAATCCACCCACTTAAAGACCTCAATTAAATATTAGTAAATATTCTGAGAGCAACATGAAAAACCTTACCATTTTTGGAAACTACCTATCGGTTTTTGAAAATTTTCTTCATTCCAGTAAGATCCTTGTTTCCATCCTCACCTGGGCAACCACCAATCTATTCTGCACCCCCATAAATTGGCCTTTCCTGGATATTTTACATAAATGAAATCAGGCAGTGTGTGGTCTTTTCTGTCTGGTTTGCCTTAGTAGAATGCTTTCTAGATTCATCCATGTCATACCACATGTGGCTACCTTCTTTCTTTTTATTGCTGGATAATATTCCTTTATGTGGACAGTCTACTCCACCCATCAGGGAGCATTTCGGCTCTTTCCGTTTGGGGGTATTGTGAGGAATGCTGCTGTGAATATTCACATGCACGTCTGTAGGTGGACATAGGTTTTCATTTCTCTTCGGTAGATATCTAGGAGTAGGATTTCTGGGTAAATAGAGTAAAAGTATATCCACCTTTTCAAAAAGCCAAATGGCACGGGTTCATGCCGTGTCAAAATGTCCTGCCAGCCACGTCAAAAGGGCCGAGTCTGAGTATCGTTCATGGTCCAGGACGCTTTCTGCACAGGGCTGAGCTGACCATGTTTGGAGAGATCCTCTCTCTCCATGCCCGGCCATTGCCAGTGTGGTTCCACCCACCAGTCACCCCTGCAAGCATCACCTTCTGGCCACAGCCATCCGGAGGACCAGGGAACACAAAGATGTCTGTGGCCGTCTGATCTTGGCTTCTCTCCCTCTAGATGGGACCTGTGCAGGAGCTGTAAAAGCAGCTGTGATTTTCTCTGCTGAAAAAGGCTTTTCATGCAGGAGACAAAAAGATGAATATTGAGCTAGAAAGGTGAACTTCGCTAGCTGGGATGAAAAGAGTGCGATGTTTGCTCCCGGTTTTTCTGGGATGAATGAATTGTGCTGAGCAATTGCACCCTTTCAGTCTGGGCTACTGCTTGGATCTATTTCAACCCCTAAAACCACAGGGAGAAGAGAGATGAAACTTTAGCAAGAAATAAAATTGGCTGGAGGTGCAGACACAGCCTTCAGTGATGTGACAGGCCAATGAGGCCAATCAGCCAACCAAAGAGTTGTGATAAAGGCAGAGCCCAGGATCACAGAGTGACACGTGGTCTCCTGCATCCCCTGGGAAGGGGGAGAATTTTGTCTCAAACAGACAGAACTAAATTGAACTTTTGTATGTCTGAGAGACAAGAGATCCATTTAAACTGAACAGATGCCAACGTGATAGCACTCATTAGTGGTAACTGATCTTCCCCTAATGGGCCTGAAGGTATTAAAAAAAAGAGCTGGGCTCCCAAGATTGAAGTGTAGCCCGTGAGAAATTCAGCCAGCAAAAGATGTTCCTCCCTTGCTGAAGGTGACCTTGGGAGTCAGGCTGCCTGATAACCAATCCTGGTTGTAGAAGATAATTGGATAATTTATTTAACTTCTTTATTCCTTGATTTTTTTATCTGTAAGGTGGGATTGAAAATAATACTGCCCTATTTTTTTAGGATTGGGCTAGGGATTAGCTCAGCCTGCAGCGGTAGCCCTGTGGCATCCGATCCCGTCAGATCTCGGAAGCTAAGCAGGGTCGGGCCTGGTTCCTGGGAACACCAGAAGCTGTAGGCTTGGGAGAAGGACCTGGCAACCCCCTCCCAAAAATCAATCAGCCATTGAAAACCCTATGAACAGCAGAGAAGCACTGACAATCGTGTTTCCCCTGTTGTACAGAGGGTCGCTATGAGTCGAAAACCGACTCGACGGCACCTAACAACAACAACAACAAGGGGATTAGCTCAGGTGGTAGAGTGCTTCTCTGTACTTTCTGAAGACCCGGGTTCAATCCCCAGCACCACAAAAATGGGAGAATAGGCAGTCCACTCTCGAAGCAATCCCGAAACAATCAGCCACTGAACAACTACGAAGGACTGACTATAAGTCAGACCCAACTTGACGGCACCTAACAACATTTCTAGGATTAACTGAGATAATTCATGTAAAACACTCAGCATGGTAAGGAATTCATAGAAAGTTCAGAATAAGCATTAAGGATCACCACCATTGTTTTTTAAATTTATTTTTCTTATTCAGTGTAATTTTTTACTTTAAGTCTTTAGCTTACCAAGTGGGTGAAACTTGAATCTTAGGCTGTTCCAGGAAACTCTAGGCAATTCAGTTTTGCTTCTCCCCAGAGATTTTGATTCTGTAAAGGTGTTGCAGGGTTGTATCAGGGGGAGGGAGGGAAGAAGGGAAAAGGTGAGAGAAGGAGAAAAAGAAGCAAGGAAAAGTGAAAGAAGCAAAATGCTTATTCCTGTCTGGGTGAGGGGCCATCTGGTCCTCAGTTAAAATCCAGTCAAGATGGTATCCATGGCAGTTGATTTCATTTTGTAATTGCAGATGAAAAAATTGAGGACCAGAGAGTTTAGGAAACTTGCCTAAAGACACACAGCCAGAAAGTGGATCCAGAATTCAACGCCAGATCTGTCTGATTTCAGGTCCTTTGCTCTTTACCATTTACTAAAAGTGACCACAAAGCCCTTTCTACTTAAGTCCAGGTGGCCACATCATTAAAAAAAATAAAAAGTAGTAATTTTTTTTGGTTTTGCTTTGTTTTTGATGGGAACGGATTATGTTTTCTTCATGATTAGTCAGAGTCAGATGCCAAATAAAACTTTAGTTCTTGCTAAGTTTGAAAAGCAATCTGTTGTTTTGGTTGATAAGAACTATTGAGTACATATTTGTTAAATTGAAGGAAGGAGGGAGGGAAGAAAAACGGAAAAGCTTTTGCTATTCCTTTGGTGGCCAAACCTTTCAGGTCTAGGAGTTTTGTGTGGCTTTACCAGGCTATGTCTTAGGAATCTTGTTGACACATGTATGCTAGTGCCCCACCCCACCCCTTCTGAATCAGAGTCTCTGGGGTCAGGGCAAATGAGCAGATGATTCTATGTTGCCGCACCTCTCATTCATGACCATGACCTTGTGTTTTTATTCCCTTTTTTTTTTTTTTTTTTTTTTGAAAAGCAAATTTAAGATCAGCATAGCCTGAGCTGTTCTGGTT
This sequence comes from Pedetes capensis, assembly GCA_007922755.1. Classification (NCBI taxonomy): domain Eukaryota; kingdom Metazoa; phylum Chordata; class Mammalia; order Rodentia; family Pedetidae; genus Pedetes; species Pedetes capensis. The sequence goes on from VMDO01010087.1 coordinate 50,571, forward strand.
TGAGGGTCTGGATCGGTCATGGCTTGTTTCATTTGCATGCTTCCTGGGGATCTCCATTTTGGTCCCAGGTGCTCAGTGATGTCTTTCAGAAGTCATTAAAATGCACCCCCAGGCTATGGCTCCAGCCCACCGTGGCAGGGGCCAAAGGATGTGTACGGTTGACGTGTTCTCTTTAAACCCTGTGCCGGTTGCAGTTAGGGCCTCTTTTCATCGTCACCCCATCTCAGCTCCCTAGCAGTCCAGCACCACATCTGCATTCATCTTCCTGGCTTCCAGACCTGAACTGACCTACATTGAAAGTATTTTCATTGGTTGGAGTGGTGATGGCCACGGTGATTCCCCAAGGGACCGCAAAAGAGCATCTGCCATGTGCTGGGTAAGAGTCCCAGCTGCTCAGGGTCCAGGTTAGAGAGAGTCTGCCTTGTAGGCAGCGCCCATCCGGACCAGCCTGGAGGCTGTTGCCCCATCTGATCTGCACCTCCCACCCGCTGGGGTAGGGGAGCGCCGTCTGGGTCTGGTGCGGGGCCTCTGAATTGATTGGCAGCCTTCCTCAGGACTTGGCCCTCGCTGGCCAGGAATAGACACTGAAGGCCTGGGAAAATTGTCTTGTTTGCGAGGCTCATTATTGTGTTGGGCACAAAGGAATTTGGGCAGGGAGGTCGGAGCTAATGTGCTGAATATTCAGTGGCTCTGGGGACCCAGCCAAGGAACTGAGGCTGTCCTGAAATTACGGGGCTCGTTCGTTCGCATTCTCTGGCTGTGTTCTTGGAACCTGTGGCGGAGGAAGGGCCGCACACAAAGGGAACTGGAAAGGGCCCAGGCCCGTATTTTAGGGAGGGAAAGCAGCTTTGTGACCAGAGTCAACAGGTCATCTGATGCGATTCCAGTCAGTGCCATCTTCTTCCCTAAATGCCCCAGCAGGGGTCACTGAGTTATTTTATCACTTGTTCATTTGTTTATTCGTTCAGCAAATGTGGCCTGAGGACGTGCTGGGAATCTGGAATCGTGCCTGGACGTTGTGGGGATTACCTGTGTTGGTCACAGCGTTCCTGGAAATAAATGGCTGTTGCTCCAAAAGCACAGGGACTGAAAAATTAGCAGTCATGGTTTTGAAGAGTCTCCCAATCCCCATTTTCGTCTTAAGTTATAACTTTTTTTATTTTGAGGACACTGAAAATAATACATGCCTGCAGCTGTGCCACTGTGGCATCCGATCCCGTCAGATCTCAGAAGCTAAGCAGGGTCGGGCCTGGTTAGTACTTGGATGGGAGACCGCCTGGGAACATGAGGTGCTGCAGGCTTGGGAGACAGACCTGGTAACCCACTCTCAAAAATCAACCAGCCATTGGAAACCCCATGAACAGCAGAGAAGCACTGACAATAGTGTTTCGCCTGTTATACGTAGGGTCTCGATGGCACTGAACAACAACAACAAAAATAATACAGAAAATATAAAGAACTAGATAATAATCGTCTAGGTTCCTACTATCCGGAATTGACAATTGTTACTGTTTGGTCATCTGTCTTCAGACATTGTTGCTTTAACATGGGAATGCCTGTTACGGATCAGGTTTAAGTTTCCCCATTTCCCTGGGCCATTCGCTCCCAACCAGGCAATTATAATCATGAACTTTGTATTTCCTTCTTTAATTTCCCATCTCCTTTTACTTTTATATGTAGATTTGCATTTCCTTAAACAATGTGGAGTATTCTTTATGTGTTTTGGCATTTGTGAATTTTATTATAGTTTACATTTCATTCCGAGTCTCTCTCTCTCTCTCTCTCTCTCT